>JAJJMC010022854.1:244697-316371 GCA_023531435.1 Papaver californicum
GAGTAATTGTGATTTCGTTAGATGGTTTATGCTTTGCCTAGGGTTTAGATATTCCATGCTTTTGTAATACAATTGCTACTTTAAGAATTTACTTATTGCAACATTTTAGAATCGAATTAAAAATTAAAATTGCATGATTTTAATTATTGAGTTTAATTGTTATAAAAATTGGAAAAATAGTGGAAACCTAGCCTCAGTGTTCTCTCAAATTGATTATCATCTTTACTTGAGTTTTTATTATTTTTAGTCTTAAAAATTAAATTTAAATCCAAATCTTCATAAGTTTTAACGAACTTTTCTTACCACTTTACGAAAGACATCACTTGTAGAAGCAACACATAAAAATCCTTTTGAGGGTTCGAATTGGTGAATCAAGCGAACTAGGCTTTGAAAGTTAGGTGCACCAGCTTGCTTGAGTGTGACTCGAAGTTGAGGTGGATAAACACGTCTTGACAAATCGAGTGCTACTTTGAAGTTAAAGTGAATAAATATATTTGAGTTTACACAAAACACTTCTTGAAAATTAAAATCTTCGAACAAAGTAAATGACATAAAGATGAGCGAGACTTGATTGAACAGGCTTCATACAAGATTGATCATGTAAGTAGCAAGACCGGTCAATGTTGAGCTCGAAGAAGTGTGTTTTGGATTGTAGCTGGGCAAGAGACGAAGCAAGCTTGGTCGAAGGTTGATTTGAGGCATCTAGAGAAAGTAAACAGACTATAATGTGGAGTGGACAAGCTAGGATGGTATTAACATGTGTGATAGGAGGACAAAAAAATGGTGGAGTCTTGCTCGGACCAACGATAAGTCCATTCCCTTTCCAAAACTTTGAATAAGAATTTGTTATAAAGAAAAGTTTCGTTGTTCCCTTCTATACTTCCTTCTCCTCTTGATATTATTTTGTTGCTCTGTACTTGACCCTCTAGCATTATCCATCCATCAATCGTAAGGTAAATTATATCTTGTCTTCTTCATATGAGTATACAAATTCTAGATTGAGTTCGTGCATGTATCTTCTCAAAAGAACTTCTCATATGTTTGTTTTGAATCAAAACACCTCCAAAAACCCTAGTTTTCTTGTATGAACTTGTTAATTTTCTTGCATTTGTATAAGAATACAAACTCCATGTCCAACCTTTGCAAGTCAGGGTTTGTCTGAAACCCCTTTTTCCTCCTCTTTTACGTGAATATATGTTCACGATTTTTTTATTAGTTTGTATGTGAGCAAGTACTCACATGAAATTTTATAAGCTAATGCTCATCTCTTTGATGTTTGCAATATTGTTGGATTCTTGTAAGAGTGCTCTTAGTTCAGTTGCTGCTCTCTGCTTCATCAGGTACATATGCTTCTAGCTCTCTTCTCTCTATTTTATTTGAAAAACAAAGGGGTGCATTTGTTGGAAACAATATTGATTTGAATCACATGATTTTATGTTTCTACTGTTGTTGTACATAAAATTACTTCTACTTTCGGGTCTTCTTGTACAGTTTAAAAATGAGTAAAAGTGTTCTTGGAACCTTGGGTGAAGCTGAAAACCCTCCATTAGTTTCTCCCGAACATGTGATACGATTTTATCTTCAGAAAAGAGAATATGTTGCTTTGCCTATTGATTTCAAACTTTCCGAACTTCCTTGAGTGGTTGGGATGGATGGTTGAGAAGTATGCTGGACAAGGAGTCATAGGCTGTAGCAAGCATGGCTCCTTTTTCTGACCTTATCGAGCAAGAGAAGGCAGAGGTCGAAAGGTTATCTCAGGAGTTGGAGTTGGAGTTGAAGAATGCTTCTCTCAAAAATATGAAGGAGGCCCTCCCTAAGAGGGATAAGCCATTGTTCTCCGGCCTCCCTTAGGTTCTATTTCACACTTCTATTATTTTTGTTCTAAGAGATAATAGGCTTATTTGATTCTGTTTATTTGGTTTGGTTTTGAATGATTGGATATTTTGTAGGTATGATTGCAAGGATTTTTATTTTGGATCAACATAGATTTTTGAGTTTAATAAAACTGAAAATTGATTACTGAAAGGAAATTTGATACTGAATGCAAATGTCTTGCATACTTTTAGAGGAATTGAAATCGTAAATGAATTAAACAAATATCCCTGGATGCTTCAGGCGTCAAATGTCTTGATCCACTTCTTCTATATTGCGGCTTCTACCAATTTTCGGTCTTCATCAATTAACTTGTAGTATCCACCAATAATATCTTTAGCAATCATGAACGGACCTTCTCAGCCATAGCTTGTCTTATAATGAAGATTTCTTCTTGCTGCCTTCATAACCCAATCTCCTACTAGAAAAACAATAACTCTCACTAGTTTAGCTCTGAAGATGTGATGTTGATAATTCTTTTCCTTCATATCCATAATAACATTTGAATTTCGTATGTATGGATGTGTAGGAATCTTCTTAAAGTGATTTTGTGGCACATGTGGACATTCTTGTAGTGTCACAGGGAAATATCCATGATTTTCCTTGCCTTGATTAGACACCGGATGAATGATGAACGACTCAAAACAATGTTAGACTTGAAGAAGAGTTTTCTTCATCCACTTAGCAAAATACTGAAGAGGTGAGGCTATCCATTCATAACGCCTAGCTAAGGCATAGTTGAGTTTCCAGCAAACTCAAGTCCCCAGTCATAAGAGGTGTGAGGGACATTGAGTGGCAGAGAGATGAGTTCAGTAAGCTTTACTCGAGTGTGATACCTCTCCACGTTTGGTGTTTCACTTTCTCCTGGCTCCTGCTTCATATGCGCCGAGTCTTGATATTTTTCCAGATACATAAGAGGATCATCTGTCCTAATCTTCTGGTGAGGTGCAGAGTTGTCTGCTTGAGATGAATTCGACAATGGGGGCGTCTTGATGGCTGCAATCTTGTTCTTGTGTATCCATGGACGTCCCAAGGTCATGCCATATCTTAGGTCCTCCTTCGTTATATAAAAATTTATGGTGGCACATGAAGAACCCATTTGAATTTCAATATCAATGTAACTATATGCGTTCACAGGATTTCCTTCAGGATCTTGAATGGTAGTAGGAAAATAAATAGCTTCATTGCGTGTGATCCCTACAACTCTGAGTGTCTTGATAGGGATGATGTTGACTGTGGTGCCTGCATCAATTAGGGTTCTCTTAAATTCAGTGTTTCTGAGGTAAGCAACAACGAGATTCCCGAATCGCACTTTTCGCCATCTTTGTTTATATGTGCAGGTTCAATGTGTGCTTTTCTTTCATTGAGTGGAGGTAGTCTTTTGCCAGACATGATGTGATTGAGAGCAGTGATCAATTCCTTGCGTTGTTTCTTTGAGATGTAGAGGAGTTCACACACTCGTTCTATTAGAGATTGGACCACTTGATTAGTAGGATCCTCATACATGGTAAAATGCCTAATAGGGAGAGGGTTCTTATATACAACTTCATTCCCCAAGTTAAGTTCTCCTGACTCGACCTTCTCTTGAATATCCATTTTAAGGTATAACAATCACTTGTTGGGTGATTGACAACTCTGTGAAAGTGACAATATTTGGGATTTGCTACTTCTTTCTCTAATGGTGGTCGTCGAATATGAGGCAAGTTGATGGCACCATCTTGAATCCAAGCTTCTAAGAGTTCGATTACTTCTTCAATGTAAGGGGAAGATCTATGGTTGTTGGGGCTTCTCTTGGTTGTTATTGTTGATGTTGAGTCGGTGGTAGAACCACAACTACTTAATTAGTTATTCGAGGTGGCCGGCCTGCCTGTGATGATGTAGTGGGAACTGGTGCTGGTGCTTCATATTTGGGTTGTGGCTCTGATGTTGGAAATCTCCTCTTACTTACTTCGGTCATAACAAATATAGATAGATGCGTATTGAATTGCCATTGAGCCAGACATCGACTATTGTGAGTCTCATGTACTTCTTCATTCTTGACAGGAAGCCTTGTCCTCTCTAGCAGAACAGGTGCAATAGTAACAGATTTCTTGGCAGCTTTATGTTTTTCAGAGAATGTTTGAAAGCGTAAATTCTCTAAGAAAGCACGATAGACTGGTATCATTACATTGATACAGAGTCCCACCAGTTGAAGTTTAGTCACATTTAGGTCATGGCAGTTTAGTAGTTGAACCCTGAACCGCTTCACATAATCATTAGGATTTTCATTTGATCACTGAAACATCCTTCTCAAGCCTGACAATGTAACTTGTTCAGACACAAATAAATATTTCTTATAGAAGGTATTAACCATCTCACACAAGCTAGAGATGTTGTTGGGTGCAAGATTTTTGTACCATGTGCATGTTCTTCTAGTGAGAGATTTAGAAAACTCTTTTAGACGCAACACGTGGTTGTACTCATGTTCACCAAGTGATTCCAGAAATCGTGAAATATGTTCACGAGCATTTCCTGTTTCATCATAAAGTGAGAATGGAAGAGAGGAAAATCCCTTAGGCAGAGTAACCCTTTGTATTTCAAAAGAATATGGAGGTATGTGTTGATGAATGAAAGATGAATCCTCCCTCTTGCAACTCTGAATAAGTCGTTCTAGGTTTTCACGAGTAACAAAATTGGGTTGATGACTCCTCTCCAGCACTGGATTAGGAAGAATGTGAATTTCATCTTCATCTTGAGCATGACCCCTTGATGTGTTGTCTTCAGCAGTTGCTTCAGAAGTATTTCGAGTCTGCTCTGCTGGTGTCAATTTCTCTGTAAGGGTTTTGAGAAAGGTGAGGACCTCCTTCTGTGTTGCAGCCATCCTTGTTTGAGTCCTCGCAAGGGTTTCCTGTGTCTGCATCAGATCAACGATGGTAGAAAGAGTCCGATCATCTGTTGATTCTTCATTGTGTTTCTCAGGAGGAGGAGGAGTGACATTGTCGATATTGGTAACCTGAGGAGTGTTACCTGGAGTACCATTACTGGTACTAGCAGAATTCACGTTAGAAGTAATTTCTGATCCTGACCTGAAACCAACCATTTTTGAAATTGATAAAATTTAATAATTTGATAAATTGGGAAATTGAAGAATTGCAACTGAGAGATTAATCTCCCACTGTGGTCGCCAGAATGTTTATGGGAAAAAACGAATGGAAAACTATTTTGGGAAAGAGTGGGGTGAGCAGGTGACAATTTGTCAATCCTTAAAACATTTTGTGTTGTTGAAGCACTTTGTTTAGATTTAAGAGATAAATTTATACAATACTGGCCTAAACCAAGCAATGACCGTTCCAGTCTTGCTTCAGTCACAAAATGAGAAGGAGAAGGGTTGGTCTTAGGGAGGGAAGCAAGAGAAGGATGAGGTCAGAGTATCAGACTTTGTGGGATGTGATTGGTGTAAATAACTATGAACAATTGAGTGGTCGAGTTCTTCTGTGTTTGATTGTGAAACTCATACTTGTTCTCGTAGTAAAACTTGCTTAAATTATCCTCCTTTTGTTCAGTAGATTGAACATCTATTTATATCATAGCTATTGTAACCACTCAACATCTTTTCTGGAAGAAACTGTCGATGGTTGAGTAGTGGTAAAATGGTGAAAATGAAGAAGGTGTTGACAACTGCTCTCCACTTCGATTGCGGTCAAATAGTTGGTTATTCAACTCACCACTCCTCTACTCAACTGCTATCGATCTTACAAGAGTTTCTCTTTTAGTGGGTGCACTGTTGCACCATGTGCCATAGACCGCCAGACCAAAACCCTAATTAATATCTAATAGACACATTTTTGTGTCTGATTTGATCTCAATTATATGTATTGTTGGTACTCGATTTTGTATTTATTATGATTTTTATGTCTTTGTAGGTGTTTTTGGAAAAATAAACTCCTGTGAAAAAATTGGCTCGAAAAGTGATGATTGGGCCCCCGAGAAATATTACTAAAGGCACCTTCATATTGGATAAGTGCACCTCGGTTGATAAAGGCATCCATCCCTTGGTTCAGGGCACCCACCTTAAATTTGAATTCAAAACAAGTTGGCGGGAACAAATATTTCTCAATTCTGTGAAGCATCTGAGCTTAATTAGATGGAGTTAAAACAAGAAATATTTTTTGTCGTAGATTTGTAAATCTCGAATATCTTCTTACCTAAACTACAGAACAAAGAAAAAATCTTCTGCATAAAACAGATTCACGAAAAAAAGGGAAAATAAAGATATTCTCGGATTAGTGAGCTATGAAAATATTACCCGGATTTGATTCAGCGACATCATCAAGCATATCCCTCTTGTAGAAGAAAACAATATCAAATATTTATCTCTCGAAGGAAACAGAATGATGAAGACAGCAAGAAAAAAAAGATTATTGCCGAGAATACTTGTAAATTAAAAGAAAAGATTTTTGGGAGATTGGAGAAGGATTTGAGGTGTTCTATGTTAAATACGACCTCCCCTGAGGGGGGGGCGCCCCCCCCCCCCCGCCGGGAGAGTCCAAAAAAGAAGAATCAGAAATCCAAAAAAATATGCTCGTGATCATGATGAAGAAGATGAAGATTCTGTTGCAAAAAGTTTGAAGCTTCTGTGGCCAAAAGTTTGAAGATTACGTTGCTAAAGCTTTTAACTTTGCAACGTTTATCTTCATTTGTAACATTTAGTTTCGGTGAAACAGTTATACCTCTGTAATAGTGAGTCTGTAACGTTTATAAACGTTGCAAACTCACTGTTTTCATTATTTTCACTCTTTTTCATTATTTTCAAACACTTTGAGCTATGTACCAAACTTTTGAGGGTGTTTTGAGCAAGATGAGTTAAACCCCATATGTTGAGGTGACGGAGGAAGCCATTGTTTCAATAAAAGTGGTATATTTCTATTTTAATAAATTTTTGCAATTTCTTTTATGATTATTTGCCTTGGTTGAAATTTGATTTAATGATTTTTATTAAACAGTTGTGATTTTGTTAGGTGGTACATGCTTGATCTAGGTTTTAGACGTTTCGTGCTTTTGTTATACAATTGTTGTTTTAAAAATCTACTTGTTGCAATATTTTAGAATCAAATTAAATGTAAGAATAGCATAATTATAACTATTGAATTGAATCACTTTAATTGGTTAATGGTGAAATCCGTAACCTCAGTATTTGTTAATATTATTTTCATATTTTGTGTATATTTTTAGTTTAAAATTAATTTATTAAATCTAAATTCAATCTTCACAAGTTCGAGCGAACGATACTTTTCTTACCACTATTTACAAAACCATCAATTTTTGGCGCCGCCGACGCGGACTTGCTTTTAGATTTTTTTTAGGTTAATTAGTTTAGTTAGATTTTTTTTTTAATTTTATTTGTTCTATTTTATGTTTTTGGATATTTTCTTTGTATTACAGGTTTTTGATCAAAAAGAAATTGAAGCTAAAGATTATATTGATTGGTTAAAGACTTGGAGTCAAACAAAAAGCGAAAAGAACGGAAAAAGAAGACAAGATTTTTTTTAGTTAATTTTTTAATTTTTAGGGTTTTTATTTTTCGAAAACTGTATTAGGAAATTCCTATTATTTTTGTAATTATTCTAAGTATTTTTTTTCTTCTTATATTTGGACTTTGGACTTTTGAACATTATTATTTTTTTAAACCCTACAGAAGGGTATTTAAATAAAAATGCAACAGGGAAGGACGACAATTACGATATTGTCTTGGCCCCTCGGGTTCGGACACTGACACAGGAGTCGATGGCTCGAGTCGACTACAACCGATTTATCTCCCGTCTGGTACGGGAGGTAAGACTCGATCAACCCACGAATCCCCTGCAAGTGGGTTTACTGTATTCCTTCGTATGCATATATGTTGGGGAATTGAATACGGATTTATTTTCTAGTAAAGGGCAAGGATTGACCATATAAGATATGGACTCGGATTTCATCATTGTTTCCTTCTTGCCCGCCTTAAGAACACGTTACCTAATGCGAACCTAATCCTTAAAATTTGACTAGAAAGAAGACCGATAGGGTAACGAGCTTATAGGAAACTCGTTCAAAAGGACTGTATTGGTTACTTTATTAGCCTAACTCAAGGTTCAAGAAGATTATTTTAAGTTGATTAGAGCCGCCTTGTAACCCAGGGAAAGTGCCAAAGAAACATGGTTATCAAATCTCTTTAGATCTTATCCTGTTTCTCTTTAACTTAATCTAATTTGGATCGTTCTAAGAGGTTTGCTAAAACTGTAACTAGTTGCCTTTTGGAAGAATAAAAGTTGTTCTAGAAACAATCTAAGTGGATTCATCATGCTTTTTGTTTGATAGATTCAGTAGGTTTGATTTGGTTGAGTCGGCCTTGTTTGTGTATGTTTAGAACCCCTTCCGGTAGAATTTATTTTTTATTTTTGTAAATTTATTAGGAAATTTTTGTTAGAAAATGTCGAGCTGGTATTACAATAAATATCCGACTAAGTTTCAAAGCAGGCATTACCCTTACTATGACCATAGTGTGGATAGTATTTGTGGACCTATAATTAGTTTCGTACAAGTTTCTTGCTAACACAATTTGATGGTGTATGCTTAGACTTAGAACTTTTGATGCACCATGCTTAGGGCGTCCCAGTGATATTTGCGACTCTAAATATTCAGGAGTTATGTTTCACTTCAGTAATTAAATATAAATAGTGGTGGATACAGTTTGGTTTTTTACAGCTAGACCTAGCCGTATAATATTTACGGCTGGGTTTCTAAAACTCGAACCTAGCCGTAAATGTCAGTTGGGGAAATCAAAGTGTCAATGAAATTTTTCGGCCAAAAATTTAAAAAAATAGCCAACCGTAAAGATATTACGGCTAGGTAATTTAGTTTTGAACCTAACCCTCAAAGACTTTCGATATTATGTACTTCACATGCGTATTACGACCAGGTTTGTATTGAGAAAAACTCAACTGTAAAATATTTTCAACCAATTTTCAGATTCATTTCCTAACCGTAAATTACAAGAAAATACATTTTACGGTTAGGGGACGTACTCGATTTCTTAGCCTTAAATTGTTTGCATCTTTGTAACCTAATCTGAGTGAATCTAACCTATTTCACTAAAGAAAAAGGATTTGTCGAATCTTACCTAACATAAAACATTTGTTTTGATTTAGGTTATTGTTAATGGGTTTAAAATTATACAATTACCTCTTGAATGTTATCTTTGATTTGTTATTTGTGTTGTTGTTGGTTATCATCACTAGTCACTATTATCTTTATTAACATTATTCTTCGGTATGTTTACTGGATAATTTAATCAACAATTAAAAGTTTTTTGAGCAATTGATAAAAATAAAAGATAAAGGGGAAGAATCGAAAAGGCACTTTATCTCCCATTTAGGAATGAGCTTTCAGGCAACGCCAAGAGAGGAGGAAAGGATGAGAAAAAGGTGGTGCTGCAAGAAAAAGTAAATTAAAACTTTTTTTTTTTAGGTTTTATTGATGGAAGGGTAATTACACCATGTTTGTTTGGATCTGACTCGGCATCTGACTCGGTCAGTCAAATATCAGACCATTTATTTTTTTATTCTTCTGATGTCTGACTCGGCTTATAATCGGACTTGAAATTATTTAATTTATGTATTATTTTGTACCTACTCGTTGGACATATACCTAATTGTTAATTTTTATTTTTCATAACTTTATTATTTTTAAATTTTCTATAACTCTAATACTTTATTATTTTTAAATCAAATTCAGACGAATCAGAAAATAAAAAAATACAATCCGTTAGATATTAACTATCAACCTAGATATTTAAAATTCTAGAGAAGTCCTTCTATTGGATTCATAGCCCCTGTATCAATCGTGAAAAATGGGCCGATATAAGCACGAACATGGGCACCGAATGGTATATATACCGACACAGTCGCTACTGCAAGGGCCAGTAGCAGGTCGGTTGAACCAGATTCAACTGAATCAGCCCCTCTACAAGAGACTCGGACCAGAGAGTAAAATTGAAAATAGAGGAAGAAGAAGAAAGAAGACCTAAAAACACACTATCAAAACCCTGACTGACGGCCGCGCTAAAACCTCACTCCAGAGGCAAGAACTGCAGCTCTATTCGAGTTCGCATCTCTTCTTCTTCTCATTCTTCTCCATCAGGAAGGAACAAAACCCTAATTTAATTCAAAGGAAAGAGAAAACTGTATTTCTAGGGTTTTTGTTTATTATTATTATTGAAAATCTTAATGGAAAAGCTGATAATACATAAAAATACATCATCAGTAGATTGGAAACCATCACCTATTGTTGCATTAGCTACTAGTATTGATGATTCTAAAGTTGCTGCCGCTCGTGAAGATGGTTCTTTAGAGATTTGGCTTGTTTCACCTGGTTCTGTTGGTTGGCATTGTCAACTGGTAATCTCTATTCTATTCCAATCTCATTATTAGGGTTCTAATTAATTTGATTTTTATTAAATTATTAATCTGTTACATTGTTTGTGTAGACTATACATGGAGACCCTAATTCCAGAGTTTCTTCACTTGTTTGGTGTCGTTCCAACTCCAAAACAATGCCGGCTGGTCGTTTGTTGTCATCCAGTATCGATGGATCCATATCAGAATGGGATCTTTTTCATTTAAAACAAAAGGTATTCATATTGTTGATTTAGACCTTCTTTTAGTGTTTTCTGCATATCAGTAGTTTCAGTGTTTGAAATGAAAGTGTCTATAAATTAGTGGTAAATGTTGGGTATTTGGTCATTGGGTTGACTTAAATTTTTGTTGGTTTAATGTTTAGTTAGTAATAACGTTGTTAAGATGGAAAATTAATTGGTTTTTTCAACTATGTTTTGCGGAACTTTCTGTTAGAGTCTGAGAAGAACTTATGATGGTCTCTGTCTATGCCAAAAACCTGTGAAGACTCTTGGTATTTCCTAGAACAAATGAAAAATCAAGGAAAAGTTGTGATTTTTGGTATTGCACCGACCTCCGCTGATTTCTAGAATTCTTTTCATGGGCAGTGTGACTGTGACCTTGTTGTTTACTACCTTAATGTGTAAATGAATTTGTCATGTTACATGGGATTCTTTTTATTTTTTAATGAAATAGGTTTGCACTTCTTTTTTATGTGTTGTGCAGATTATTTTAGACTCCATTGGAGTATCAATATGGCAGATGGCTGTAGAACCTGTTGACACATCTTTATTTTCCACACAAAATAACACCCAGCGAGCAGTCAATGGACATGCAACTAATGCTGTTAGTTCTCTTAGTGATGATGACACTAGCGAAAGTGATGACGATATTGATGACATTGAATTGCATCCAATGCTTGAAGACCCACGTCTAGCTATTGGCTGCGATGATGGTTGTGTTCGGATTTATATTGTTTCTGATTCAGATGAGTTAACCTACAATAGGACGTTGCCTAGGGTTAGTGGTGAGATTTCCTTACCTTTCTTCTCCCCTGAGTTCTTTTTTGGTACATTCTTTTCCTTGAGAATTTTTTTCTAATTTTCTTAATTGGCAGGGCGTGTTCTAAGTGTTGCATGGAGTCCCGATGCTAAGTCAATATTTTCAGGGAGTAGTGATGGGTATGTTATCTTACTAGTCACGTATTATTTGGGTTCTTATATTTGTTACTTGTGGTAATTAAGAAATTTGTTTGCTTGTTTTATTTGTGTTCGCCGAATTATCATCTGTATGACTGAATATATTTCTGTTTTCGCCAAGTTGATTCTACAAATTTATTAAGTTTCTTACAGTTTACCGGCCTTTGCAGTTTTATAAGATGCTGGGACGCCCAGTCAACTCATGAGGTCTATAGGATAACAGTTGGGAAGGGAGAATTGCGTAGCGGATCAGATCTTTGTGTGTGGTCTTTAATTTATCTAAAGTAAGAGTAGAATCACGCTTTTAACTATTCAATCATCTACTTATTTTGTCTGGTTTTGAGTTGCAGTTGGTAATCATCGTCTTTGTTTTTTTTAGGTCTGGTACTCTGGTTAGTGGAGATAGTACTGGTAGTGTTCAGTTTTGGGATGGTGAACAAGGAACTCTTTTGCAGGCACATTCTTACCACAAGGGTGATGTCAATGCTTTGGCACCTTCTCCTAGTCATAATAAAGTATTTTCTGCTGGTTCTGATGGTCAGGTAATGGTCAACAATCAGTCTATAGCTCCAAACTTAGCTGTAAATCTGCAGAAAGGTGTCTCACTTGGGTTGTTGCTAAATGGGACTTAAGTGTGCCCAATTTGAACTTCTGTTCTCCCGGCATGTTCCACATTACCTTTTCTTAGTACTCCCCAACAGTTTCAAGTTTCAACTAATTGCTTAAGCTTAAGGGTAAAATTAATTTCATTTCCACTTTGCCAGGAAAAGAAAAAGGTTGATTGAGATTAAACACAATCTGAAAATTTAGTAGGTTTGAGAAATTTAGGTGTGGTTCTGATGTTGTTGACGCTGATCTTGTTGTATGTCTTAGTAGTTATCTATGGGCTCTTCTGATGTTCCACTTGATCATTTAGCATTTCTCTAATGATAATTTGTTTTTTCTTTTATTTTTCTCACTAGTCATGTGTATCTGAATTCTAAACTTATAATATTTTGATTTCAGTGATTTGTGTATTAGTAATACTAAAAATATGTGTTATCATTTGTACGTAGGTCATCCAATATAGGCTCTCTAGTGATACCATAGAGTCTGGCAGTGATAGGTCTTCTACAGTAGTGGTGAAGAAGTGGGTCTATGTTGGTTATGTAAGAGCTCACACTCATGATGTCAGAGCCTTGACGGTAGCAGTTCCTATTGACAGTGAAGGTTTGTTCTACTAATGCTTCGTTTCTCTTATAATGTGTTGGATAGGGTGAAACTTTGACCTCCTTAATTCTTTAAGGTACATCAGTTGTGATTTATCGAGAGTTTTCTTCTTGACAGAACCATTACCTGATAAAAAGCTGAAAAGAGAACGTCGCCGTCGGGATCCTTATGATTTCAGTTATCGGAAGTGGGCACATTTGGGAGTACCCATGCTAATCTCTGCTGGTGATGATACAAAGCTCTTTGCATATTCTGCTCAGGAGTTCACCAACTTCTCCCCACATGATATTTGCCCTGCACCTCAACGAGTGCCCATTCAGTTGGTGCAGAATACACTCATAGATGGGGCTTCTATGATATTAGTTCAGAACTCCAACTCTTTGGATGTTTCACTTGTTCACTCAAAAAGTGCCATGGGCTCTAAAAGAAGCGCAAGCACATCGTTGCTTACTAGCATCAAGAGCCGATCAAAGATAATATGCAGCACCATGTCTTGTAGTGGAATGTTATTTGCATACTCCGACCATGAGAAACCAAACCTTTTTGAATATTCAAAAGCTGGAAAAAGTGCCTCTACACTTACTAAAAAAAAGTTACCTCGTAAACTTCCATTTGCTCATTCAATGGTTTTCAGTGCTGATTCTTCAAAGTTGATTATTGCAGGGCATGATAGAAAGATTTATGTAAGCATCTCAAATAAATTTATCTCTTCAATTTCTTTTTCAATTTTTGCATAGCTAGGCCTTCTGTTGTTGCTGAGCAAAATTAATGCTCATTACCTGGCAAGAAATATGTAATGCCCAAGCTGTGAGAAAGAGGAGCAAATACCTATAGTGATGGTTTTATGGGGGTCTAACAGGGGTTGACTCATATTTGCCAATGTGAATGAAGTTGTACATGCATAGTAGAAAATCTGCACATAAGTAATTCTGAATTCTTTATAAAGAGTGATCGTGGAGGTTTTGTTAGCTGTATGTGGTTTATCACGGCACTGATTTTTTGTTTAAACTCTTTATTTCTTTTTTTTTTTGGTTGTCCAGGTTGTGGATGTTGAAAGTAGAGAACTTTTGCATACTTACACACCTTGCCGGAAGGACGATAACAATGATTTACCACCTAGTGAGCCACCCATCACAAAAATGTTCGTCAGTTCAGACGGACAATGGTTGTCTGCAGTTAATTGTTTTGGTGATATATATGTCTTCAATCTTGAGATACAAAGGTGAGATTTTTTTCTTGTGTGATGTCTTTTTTGTTTTTTTCCACCAATTCAGCATCCACTTGTCGATAAGGTTTACAAATTTGTTCATGAAGTCTATTGTACTCCCTAGTCTTTCCCTCTCAGTTCAGTTTTGATTTAGTTTTTTGTTTCGGGGAATATGTTCTCAGACCTTATTTCAGTTTTTCAACTGTAGCGTTTTTTTCTTCATATATCCAGATCATTTATGTTCTCTAATCTAAGATGTGTAAACAGTATGTATCTGTTAGTTATAATGCTCTTGCTATGACAAATTAAAATGTTATTTTTACTTTGTACACAGTTATATTTCAAAATGCTTTTTGTTAATATTAGGCATGCCGTTCGCATCTTTCTCTATAAGTTGAAAATTTAATTATCCTTATGCAAGTCTGGTCTTTTCGACAAACTTCCATGTAAGTTTGGTTGACTGCTGGTGTGACCTTCAAACACTTGGATGGTTGCTCATTGTGACTGTATTTTATAATGTTGAATTGCGGCCAAGATATTTGATTCTTTTCCAATTTTAAACGTTTTTTATTTGTCTCCAAGTGTATATCTTTTCGTTAAGTCTTTTTTTTGAATTAGAAAAATGTTTGTGCAAAAAATTTCAACACCATTGAAATACTCATGGTTACCCAACGAAGACCATCGTGCATTACTTGATCATCATAACCTATAAATTCTCAAAAAGTGGTTATCTCATGCTTATAGTATCTCTTTTTTATATTATTTCGTTTTATTGTGATTGTTGACAGGCAGCACTGGTTTATTTCTCGGTTGGACGGGGCTTCTGTTACTGCTGGGGGTTTCATGATAACCCCAGAATATGGCATTGTTCTTATCATTACAACTTCTACAAACCAAGTGTATGTATTTGATGTGGAGGCTAAACAATTAGGACCGTGGTCGATTCGACATACTTGTCTTCTTCCCAGAAGATTTCAGGAATTTCCAGGGGAGATTATTGGGATGTCCTTCCCTCAATCATGTTCTACATCAGTTATTATCTACAGCGCCAGGTATAAATACTTTCATATCTTCCTATGCATATTGTCACTGAGTCTGAGCTGGTTGATCCACTTCTAATGTGGATGAAAAGAACTTCTTTGAAGTGGTTGTCTGGTAGATAGAGGGTAATCGAGGATTTAGTTTTGTTTGACCATTTTAAGGTCTAGCCATTTCCATGTTTGGATTTTGTTCTACTAGTCAGAAGTGGGACAGCAGGATGACAATATTTTGCTATTCGAGACATAAAATGACACAAGTCTTACCAACCCTACATGACAAAGAAATGCGAGTATTGTGTTAGCATTCATATCACTTCAAATGTAACAATTTTTATGAACTAGAAATGGTTTCCATGTCCAGGGCAATGTGCTTCATCGACTTTGGGAAGCCAGTGGTTCAAGATGATGACGACAACAGCTTGGCAAATGGAGTTCTAGATTCATCATCAGAGGTTTCACATGATGTTGTTGCTAATGGTAACGGCAAGGTGAACCACAAAAGAAAACGGGAAAGCAAAAAGAACTTTAACTTCAATTTTAGTCCTTTCAAAGATCCTGCTCTATTTGTGGGGCATCTGTCAGATAGTTCAGTATTAGTCATAGAGAAACCATGGAGGGAAGTGGTTCAAAGTTTTGAAGCTCCTCCAGTCCACAGACATATTTATGGGACTTAAATTTCTGTGCCATACTTATGTACTACCATCAAGAAGGGAGTTCAATTGTGGCCGTGATTACCCCTTTTTTCTTTTTGTTCTCTTTTAACCTCTTGTTTTGGTCACCGGGAAATGTTCAATGTAAAATATTTTTATATGTTCTTCTAGGGCTTGTTTTTCAGCTGGTATTCATACTTGTCAGCTTTATCTTTTTTTTTTCTTGTAGGATGATGATTCTGCATTCTGATCTTGAACTATAGCAATTTTTGTATCCGTTCCTCTGTTTTATTGTTCACTACTCAAAATTATAGAAATTTAATTTTGTAAGGGGGACTTAACATTCTTGTGACAATCTTTAACATAAAAACATTTTTTTGAGTAATTTCACCCTGTTGATATTTGACCATTGTTACTGCTGACATGTTGTTAATGGCGTTAACAGAACCTCCTCTCTTTACTAATGATCCTGTTCCTACTAGAATTCTGAATACATTTTTGAGCACAAGAAGTCATCTCTAAACCAAACTCTATGATCCTAATCCTAGCAGAACTAGTATTCTGAATCCGTTTTAGAGGATAAGTCATCCCCGAACCAAGCTCCTTTCTATATTTTAATCTCCTATTCCTATTCCTGCTAGAACTAGAAATCTGGATCCGTTTATAAGTCATCCCAAAACCAAGCTCTATAAAATACACCCTATGGCCTATGCTTAAGTCTTCACACACACAAATCTCTTTTCTCCTCTCTTCAATTACCCTGTTATTCTCTCATTATTTAACATAATCGAGTTTCGTCATGGGTTTTAATAACAAGTTCTTGCTTTCCTTGGTACTTTTGGTTATTGCGGTTCCTTTAACGGTCAATGCTTTTGTTTGGAATATTGGTGATGATGCTGGTTGGTCCGGTTAGGCTCAATACAATTACACTTATTGGGACCAGCCTTTTTAGTTGGTGATGGCAGTCTTCGTTTTATCTATAATCCCAACACTACTAATGTCTTAGAGGTGACTACTTCTGATTACAAATCATGTGATGCAACATCCCCACTCGCCACCTACAACACTGGTTACGACACAGTTCCACTAACAAAAGAAGGTCACCAGTGGCAATCCTGTTGACTGTAGCAATGGCCTCAAGGTTGATATTCTGGCTTCAAATTCATCATATCTTAGGTTTTCGCGGTCTGGCCCAACCTATGGCGCCAATGGCTACGTCGACATACCCAAACTTGAAACAACATCTACAGAAGGAGAAAACATGACTCAAACCATATCATCTGATTCAGATTCATCAGCAGCTTCGACTCCAACTATGTCACGTAATTCTACAGAGGCAGCTGGAGGGGAAGCCAGGACTCGAACTATGTTGCCTAATTCTCCAACTTCTTCTTTGCCTCCTACATCTTCTGCATCTAAATTTTCTTCCAACAGTCTTCTTCTAGTCTTAGCTGCAGCTCTAGTTGTTCCTATGTTAGGATTTGTTTATTAGTGTTCGAAGCTGGAACTAGAATATAATTTATGTTTTTTTTAAGAAATTGTAGCGACACTTTGATTGAAATTTCAATGGAAACGTTAATTATTTATACGTTTTGATATCTCATCAAAGCTCTGTAACAGACTTTCTGTCATTCTTGGATATTACCACATTGTAAACTATCGATCCAAAACTATTTTTTTTCTTTCTGAGGACAGCTACACAACAACATTGCATAAGTTTATGAAATTTACAGTACAAACTTATAATATCTACATTGAGTTGAAACGATACAATTTTTAAAAACACTAGAATCTACCTCAAATGCAATAATATGCTCTCTATGTGTAACTTCCGGTGGCATAGTAGCCTGGCTGTTTTGTGTTTGTAATTCCATTAATATGCCCTTGCATCCCATTCGCACCGTACTGTTGCCACATTAATTGTTCCTCTACCAATAGCTTCTGTTTCTTTTCCATCTCTGACATCTGCACATAAGAAGGTGGTGCAACCGATGTTGACGCTGCAAATGGATCTACCCATGGACTCACCGTTGTTGTTAAACCTTCGTTAGGCGTTGAAGAAGATGGTAATGCTAACATCACTGGCTGTTTTGGGTCTACTGGCCGTAATGCAACACTACTCGCAGTTCCTGTATTATCTGTTGCGTGACTTAATGGTGCCATTATTGATTGTTGATACATACCATCAAGAACTAACATATCAAAACCACCCCCAAAAGTAGCTTGTTGATTAGATAAGTGGCTTGCCGATTCAACCAAAGCTGTTTCCCAGTCACCACCCGAATCTTCGTCGAATGCTGTCCATGCAGAACTGCTAGTTGTTGCGTTGGTAGGCACTTCTGTAGACCAGCCATCAAATAATGCTAAAGCTAATTTGTTCACTTGTTCTTCACTTCTAGCCATGGTTTCATCGTCGAATAAATTCAACAAATCAGCTTCTTTTTCGTCTTCCTTTTCGTCTTCTTTCTTGCATTCTACTAATTTATTATCTTCATTTTGATCTTCTTCAACTTTATCTGCATCAAAACCTTCTGGTGGTGGTAATGCTTTGATTTCGTTTGAGCCTTCTTCATTACCTTTTTCACCATCTTCTTGATTAGTAGGTGCCTGCTTCATGCTTTCTTGCCTCTTGCTCATAGCTCTCTTGTAAATTACTAAGTTTGATTTTTCTCGAATGAATTCCTCCATGATTTCCAACTTTTGATGTGTGATTTTCTCAATTTCTGGGTAATCTCCAGAACGAGCGATCCCCAATGCCTTGCACCATTCGTAAAAAACATCAAGTTCTTCGAATTGCTTTCCTATACGAGTAAAGAGATCGTGCACTCTTGTGCATACAGGGACATCTAGTTCCATGAATTGTTCAACAAAAAAGCAAACTATTTTGGCCAAGTCGAAGTATATCTGGAAACTCTCTTTCACCAGAGGATATAAAGCGATTATCACCATTCGGTTAACCTTCGCTTCACCTGCACATATGTACGTAAAAGCATAAGATTTGGGTGAGCATATCCGATCCTACAGTTGTCTGTGGGGTGTTCTTACCTGTCGGACGACATGCTAGGAACCGCTCAAGGACAAGTTGAAGGCGTTCAGTTCTAGTAAATACTCGCACGAGCTTCTTCTTTGTGTCCTTTTCCACTGGCACGCTAGGAAAATCTTCTTCTTTAACTTCTTGAGGACTATCTTTCGCTGCTTCTGCTTCAACATTAGGAATACTAGAGTGACTACGTCTTCGTCTACTCTGCATTCGATACTCCAACCGTTCATCCAAATACAACCCATATGTAAGTACAAATGACGAAAAGTCCCATGATCCAGAGGACGAAGCGGTATCACGAAAATCAGTCAAATTAAGTAACCGGCTTCCTCGCCTAGTCGCAATATAGATTTCTTGCTCATAGGCTGAATCACCATCCGAAACAAGTCGATGGATCAACATTAGAGTTTTTAGCGCCACAACCCAATTCTTAGTTTTGTTGAGTCTTCTTGATAGAGTATGAACACATGCACTAACATAGGCACGAGAGTAACAAGTTAAGCTTAATATCTCTCGAACATGTCTTTCGTCAGCCGGGCATTCTTCGTGTCTTGTTGCTTTAACAATCGCAACATCAATATCTGCTAAAACCGTGTCATCATTGCTGACCTTGGCTAGGCTTATGCTTGTTTGGTCCTTGACTGCCCCTAGAGCTTTCACAATTTTGCTTTGTCCACCCATCGATAGATAGATATGGTGATAACATGCACGAAGACCGAAAAATACAACGGTGATACTGATGATATTCACGCGTAGATGGAGACAAGAAAATAATTAGCATTTAGCATGTCAAAAAAGAAAAGAAAAAGAGATGCAAAATGTGATTAGGCATGTTCTCGACATACAGAGAACGCGCAGAATACGTTTAGATTCATTACAATGAATAATGTAGAATGCAGTTGCACCGTAATAACATACACTATATGCGGAATTCAAATGCAATTTCCATAGATTGGAACAAAAATTGTACCTAAACGAAGAAGCAAATTCCCAGCAGCCCCCGGCCGGATGTGAACAAACACGACAAGCCGAAGTTGATGGTGTTTGCAAATTCTTTAATGCCTTGTTCCTTTGCAATGAAGAATATATGAAACAAGAAAAAGAAGAAAAGAAAGCTTTCTTTTCTTCTTGATGTTCTTCTTTTTCTTCTTGTGTTTCTCTTTGGGATCCAAAAACCATGTCAAATATGAAGTGAATCCTGATATAGGTTGTTAATCAAATACGTTAAAACTCATTGGACCCTAATTACCCACGTGTTTACATTCATAAACCAACCATTTGGCATTTCATCTTTCCCTAATTTATCCAGGTTGCATAAAATAATAAATCGGCATAGAAAAAAATTTGCACACCCGGTGGGACTCGAACCCACAATCGCCTGATTAGAAGTCAGACGCCTTATCCATTAGGCCACGGGTGCTGTCTTGTCTCAACTTCCAAATTCTAGTCAAATCTATTTTTTGATTTGATTTCAGATTTTTTACACTTTACGGTCATTGCACTATGCCCCTATCTCATATGCTTTTGGTCATCGAATTTCAAAATAGTGTTTGGACAAAAAATAAAATAAGATAGTAGACTCAAAAATTTGAAAGACGATGTTGTTGTACTTTTGACTCAATAAGTAAATTTTGGCTTATAATTATGTTTTTAGGTTACCGTGGAGATTTTAGATCACAAAGTATATTTTGTATCAGGTATTTTTTTTTGTAATCATGCGATAGGTTTTGGTCCACGTGCCCATTTTATGTTCCGAAGTAAAATTTTGATCTATGAAGATTTTGGTTATGCAAGGAAATGACAAATATTGCATCATAAGAAAGATTCTGTGTCACATAGGTAGATCTTGGGCTATAGATTCACTGCATGATTTCGAGTAACCATGAATTTTTTTTTTGATTTTTTTTTGGATCCCAGTACATAATTTAAGCTATAGTTTTTCGGCAATGAAATAGATTCTGGGATACAAGGAATATTTTGCATCATTTTTTTTTTATCATAATATGTATGAGATTATGAGTCAACTTGGGAGTTTGTGAGGCTGAGGCATATAATTTAGGGTTTGTGAGGCATATTTTTAACCACGTGGTAAATTATGGGTAGGTTATAATTGACGTTGTAGATTTCAGCACGTAATAAAATATGAGTTACAAGGGAAATATTTTGTACTGTATCATGTTAACGGATTTAGATCACAGTGCAGATTTTAAATCACGAGCCATATATTTGGTCATAATGATAAATTTTATATTAGGGTGTAAATTTTAGGTTACAAATCACAGTCTAAGTTTCAACATAAATTTTAAGTTATGCAATAGATACTTGGGTCATAATACAGATTTAGCTGGATGAGGTAGATATTGTATCACATGTTTTAATGCAACTTATTGGGATCACATGACACATTTCATATTATAGGATAATTTAGCTCACAACGTATTCCAATATTAAGTCATATGACCAAACCTAACCATATATGAATTTATAACTGAAAATGCTTTTAGGGTTAGATCAAAATTTACTTGACCTAACCATAGGTCTTCTACGTTAGGTCGTACTTTCACTTCAGTCTTAATCTTTCCATCTCAAACTCTTGATCTCAACTTCTGTAGAAAAAAATTCAGAAAAAGGCCATCTCATCACAAACACAAGAAACTTCATCAAGAAAGGGAAAGCCTCGCGGTGTAAAGTTTACCCAGGAGGAAGATAAAACTACTTGCAGAGGTTATGTTGCATTTACGCTTGATCTTATCAATGGTGTTCAACAAGCCCATTCAACCATTTATGGGAATATCCATAAACAATTTTGTCAGGAAACTGGGAATCCAAATAAACGTGATGATTCCAGGTTGTCAGGTCGTTTTTGTGCAATGAAAAAAGACATGAACAACATGGATAGCTTTGATGATGCAAATGATTCGCCAAAAAGTAAGCGGTGATACCGAAGCCGATCTGGTAAGTTGCATTTTAATTTATTGAATTGATTTTTAAAGCTTTTATCAAGTTGTTGGAATAACTATATGTTGAAACTGCAGCAATGAAAAACTCGAGAGGAATGGCAAAGAAAAGAAGGCAGGAGTTTGAAACACGAAACATGTTTCCACATCCTCAAAACACTGAACCGATATAACCCTGAACTGTTGAATGGATATCAGGTACCAAAGCAATCCCTTTACGAGACGCCAAATGTTTCTAAAGGGTCTCCGTCTCCTAATTCTTCATCAGAAACAAACTCAAACCCTCAACCCAATATAGGCGGATCCCAACATGGTAATTCTAATCTTAATGTTAATGGAAATATAGAAAGATATCATGGACGAGGTTACAAAAAAATAAAAAGGAACAAAAAGGCGACTTAATATCCCACAGAATCATCAACTTCAAATATCAACTTTCAATTTTTTTTTGAAAAACAAGAAAAATTTGATATTGTTAAAATAGTAGAGCGTCAAAAACTGGCTAGAAAAATGAAGAAAGGTCGCAGGGCGCATGAAAGAATATTGTTAATGCACACATGATAGGGATCATGGGAATGTCACGACAAAGATGAATCGAGCATGGCTGCCACTCCGGCAAGATGAATTTGATCAAATTCAAGCACATAAGGCACAACAATGCCCAATCCAAGTTGACATTGATTTTGATGAGAAGGGTGACACTCCTTCTGAGGATGTCAATAATGTCATCACACTGGTTTAGTTATTAGTTTAAATTCTGGATGTAATAGTTAGTTTAATTTCGATATAATCCTTTGTTTTAAAAATCAATTTAATCTTTAATTTCAATTTCAATTTTAATGTTTGTTTTTTACCAATTTGATCCTTAATTTCAATTTCAATGTTTTTTTAAGTCAATTTACACAATTCAAATTATATTAAAAGAAATAAAATAATTGAAATAATAACTTAAAAGTTAAAAAAAACTAAATCCTATTAAGGTTTCTTCTTCCAAAATCATCCCACAAGTGTGCAGTGAGATCCTCCCTTAGTCTTAAATGTAATCTTCTTTTTTGAATTCTCTTTTCTACCATTCTATACTCTCTTACGGGAACACCGTGAAGGGTTTTAACTTATTTCCTCAAATCTTTATCTGGATAACTTGTCCAACTGGGATCCCGTCGGGACTCTTCGATTACCATATTATGCAAAATGATGCAAGTGAGCATAACCCTATTTATTTATACTGGTTTAAAAGAACGATATATGGTCCACAATTATATGGAACTTCCTCTTCAAAATTCCAAATGCTTGTTCGACTTCCTTCTTACACGCCATATGCTTCTCGTTAAAATGTTGCTTTGCACGCTGGGCATCGCCTTGGGGTACCTGAGAGTAAGCTTGAACTAAAGTTGACCATTGTGGATAAATTCTATCTGCCAGAAAATACCGCATGTTATAGTTATTGTCATTGACAATGAAATTTACAGCTGGAGCATTTCCATACTCCAGTTCTTCGAACAAAGGTGATTTGTGCAAAATATTGATGTTGTTATTTGAACCCGGGAGTCCAAAAAAAGCATGCCATATCCAACAATCATAAGAGGCCGCCGTTTCTGACCTTGTAAAGCATAAGGACATCCATGCCACACCCAATGCATGCAATCAAGGCTACCTAGCGTTCCGGGAAAACCTCTCTTATTATTTCCAACTAGTAGTCGTTCTACATCACTTGCTTTGGCTGTCGTAAAAAACGTGGATCAATATGGTTGACTAAAATTTCGCAAAACATTATGAGATTTTCGTATGACGTTGTTTTTTTCCGTAGGACAATAGTTATCACTGGCATCCGCAGGAACACCATAACCTAGAATCCTTAGGGATGCAGCACCTTTTGTTCAGGACTATGTCCTCGTAGGTTTAGTGCATCAAATTAATAGTTGAATTTAGGGTTTACCTGACAAAGCTCTCCAATAACCCGCATGACCAAGTGTTGTGGCATTTGGAAGCGACGTTGAAAATATTCATTTGAATATACACTTCTATTAATAAAATAATCATGCATAATTTGTTGACGTCCTTCCTCTCGATATCTCCACTCCATCTTCTTCTCAATACGGCTCTTGGTTCTGGAGTTTGTTGTATTCGCCTTGTGTATAATTGTATCATAGTGTTGGTCATCCTTCTTTCATAGTCCGAATCTTCATCCATTTGATCCATATGCTGCATAATCCCCTGAGCTTGTTGGAACCATATTTCACTTAACATTTGTGTTTATTCCTTTTCCAAATTAGGATCCATTTAATGAATGAAACGACTGAAAACAACTAATATGTTGAAGAAATTGGAAGATTTTTTTGTGAAAATAGAGAACTGATAGAAGTTGAGTGTGTTTAAAATTGGTGAATGGAAGGAGATTTATGTAGGTAAAAGAAAATATAGCCGTTGGGGTGAAATTCTAATGTAGCCGTTGTTGAACCAGGTTGGGATGATCGTCTCAACCTGGAACGACCGTCCCTACCTGGTACTATCGGTTCAATCTAAGCCGATATGCTATTTTTCCATTGTCAAAAAACCAATTTACTTGTCCACCTGGCATAGAAAATGGACCAATGCCCACTGGAGTTTCTTTAACCACCTACCCCTAGAACTTTACCCCTCGTTTGGGGGCAGGTAGTAAAAGGGGAAATTCTTTGTGGACAAACGTCCGAGGTTGAACAACAAGAGGCTGAACATCGGGTTCAACAATAATAAATTGATCAAGAGGTAGAACAAGATATAGTATAAGAAAAGGGAGAAGAAAAAGATGTCGCACGTCCACTTGCACTTCCAACTACATCGAAAAGGAAGAAAAAATTTACACTTAAAAGCAAGTATTTGGTACTAATACGACACTGATACAGATACGTCACCATTTTTGAAGTATCAGTGCTTCATAGCTTCCAGCTACATCGAAAAAAAAGAAAAAATCTGCATCTAAAAGCAAGCACATTCTCACTGGAATTTTATTGTTACCTCGTCAAAAGAAAAGAAAACCTTATGGGGAATCAAATGACGAGGCTAAAATCTTATTTGCCTATTAATATTCTTAGGCTGCAAAGATCTTTGAGACAAAGATAATAATTTATATCTTATTTATGTTTTTTGTGTGTTTTGCTTATTACTATTCCAACTTTTATTTCATTTTTGTTGTTTTATTTATTATGGTTTTTAAACACGTTTAATTGTTGTTATTTAACATTTGTAGGATCGTAAGAAAACGGATAGAAACTAAAACACCAAAAGACTAGTTATTGGCCATTACATGATGAATATGATGCGGTGGTGAACATGGTAGAATATTCTGGGATATAGTCTGCTATTGAGAGTACGCTGTGGGTCTATAATGCTATTACTGTATTTGCTTTTAGAGAAAAATATTATTCTCAAACAGATATGTTCCATCTCCCGGCGAGATAACTAATCACTCCCAACGGTGTTTTTCATATTGTCGACCTGTTGGTGGAGGGCAAAGCACTCGATGAGAATTATGTGAAAAACCTTCTTTGGGATAAACTTTATGCATCGACCCTAAACATGCTTAGGTACCAAACGACAAAAAAAAACCTATTTTCCTTAAATAAATTTTCAGCTGATGTCCTAGCCGGTGGAGGTTTAAGATCCAATCGATGAGCTACAGGAGTATAGTACAGGCCTAGATGGCTTAACATCATAGAGATGCCTTATGTGGCATATTTTAGATTTGCCGTATAGTTTCTTTTTGGTTTTTCTCTTTTCAGTTATATTCTTTTGTTCCTTCTTTCCTTCAATTTGTTGAAGGCATGATTTTGGCTTTCTATTGAGTTTGGATTAAAATTTTATGATTACGCCAGAAAAAAAATCAATAATGATATTCATCTTTGTTTGTGAGAAGAAGGAAAAGAAAACACAAATCTTAACCTCAATCAATTCTTATTTCTTACATCTAATTTAGTTTTCAGCTGTATCAATTTTGACATGTATACTATAAAACATCAATTGGGATACATTTAAGAAAAATTAAAATTGAGCCCCAACAATTTGAGGCTCTAGGCAATGGCTTAGCTGGCCTAGTCTATAATTGTGCTATGGGTCCCTAGAAGCTCAACCTTCCATACTGAGATGACTTTTCCTTTATATAGCCATTTTCTTGTGTATAATCATCTCCATCAGAATTAAGAATCCAACTTCTGTACACTGGGATGCTAAATTCAGATGGGTAGTAAAGTAGTATCCCTGTAATTTTGGCCCTAACTATCAACCAATCCCCTTCTAGATGAGGTTCAAAAAAGGAATAACAAACAAACCCATTTACAATGTTTTCGAACCCCTAAGCTTCCAATGATATAATCGGCCGATACAACAAACATTTCTCACTCAGTCAAAACAGACCAGACAGTAGTATTGGTCACCCACCTCAACCTCATCTCCGATCGGAATTCTCATGTAAGTTCAGCTTTTGGTAATAGAAACTGACCAGTAGCTGGAGAGATTTCCTCACTGAACTTGCAAATATTTTTAGATAGGGACCATGCGGGGAAAGTCATAAATTGATTAATATCACAATATCCCATTTAAAACCCGCTGGTAGTAATCATACTGTCTCGTCCGCCATGCGTCTAAGCTGCTACTAATCAGAGACAGAACCAACGACACACATTGCTGCTTAAAATCATTTAATAAGTATGTTAGAAACCTAACCAGAATACTGTAATGCTGCATAAATTAACTTATAGTTTGAAACAAGTAAAACTTAAAACCTTTTTCCTTTTGTCTAGAACCTCTGAGGTATAGAAATTATGATGTCATACTAGAGTTGACATGACAAACACAGAAAGGTACGGGAAACTTACCTCCTCCGTCAAACTTAGATGGAAGCGCTTCCGTAGATTTTGTATTGTCCGTGGACCACCCTTGAAGCATGGGTAACCAGACTCCTGAAATCAACATTACATTGTAAAGCCATATGAAGTGGAGTTTTCAACTACCAAAAGAACAATAGTGTCCCGCCAGTTTTTTACATTGTTGCCTTCAGGCATGGTATTATCACATGATCGATTTGTGCGCTCCTTCATGGATGCCGACCCCAGGGAGGCTTCTTCACTAGTTATACCCCCATGACAAAATACTAAGAAGTTTTCTTCAAATACCTACGTACTTGATGAAACTAGCTCTCTCTAGATGAAGTTTTGGGTTCACAGTTGAACTTTCTGTTTCTACCTAATTTTGTTTTCCTGAGTGTTTTTATTTGTAGTTGATGTCATCATTGTGTCCACATTTTCATGTGGTGGCTCAAAGTTTCTATATGAATGTGTTACTCGAAAACATCCAGATAGTAGGTCCCACATATTCCCAGCAGGTTGCTGGAAGGCGTGGCAGAAAAAATTACAACACATTCAAAATTTCCCATACCTGCATCATTTCAACTAGAAGTATGATCCTTTCTGCATGTTTACGGCATGTCAAAAAACCTTGTATGCATAAAACCTGAAGACAGAGAACAAAAATAAACCAGAATATGACGAGAATTCAACCTAAAGAAAACATGATAATAAACCCAAACGGCCGCAATATAGAAACAAAAAGCAATATTAGACGTGTTTTTATTACTTTAAAATAGTCGAAGAACTCGCTTGGTATTCCTTCAGCATCAGAATCCATGACCTAAAATAGGAATAATTTTGATGAGCGTCAATATTTTACGCAAACCACATTGAAGATGCAAAAGTATGAAATTCCTATAGCAAGTTCAATACTACAGTAACGAATTATTAATATTGTAGTTTAAAAGCTGAGGTAGAGCACTAACCTCAAGGAGTTCACGAGTTAGTTTAAAAGGTGCGCTCTCGAAATTTACTCCCCCTGGTGAATTTGATAGCATAAATCCAAAATCAATATGTATAATATGTCCTTCTTCATCCATCAAGAGGTTTCCGTTGTGTCTATCTTTGACCTGGACATCATGACACTGTTGTTAAGAAACAGGGACCAATGTAACAGTCATAGATAGAGTTAGCAGATGTTCACAGAACCTCAACTGTCAAGTGGTGCATAGAGCTTAGCTCCAGGGTGAATACAATATGCAAAAGAAATAGTAACATCGACCCAGCAAACCTCAAAGTAAAAAGATATTACCAGGAAACATCTTATAAAACTAATTCGAGGGTACAAAATTTTATGTTTACAACAACATGCTTAAAACATCATCTTATAAACCTTTTGCATTCGAATTTGCACTTCTATTCTCAAATAGCTCACTTGCGCACTAGCTTTCTAAATATGCATACAAGGTACCAAATCCCTGAATGGTGGATATACATCAAATACATGATGTATACATCAAAAAATAGGAAAAAGTGAACACATATAGTTTTACAGGTGACAGAATCTAAAGCTGCAAATTGAACAGCCCAGGCCTGATATTACGCAGACAAAAATTTCCCACAAGTCCAAATAAAGGAAAAGAGCAACTACACATGGCAACATTAAAAAGCAAAATAGACTCTGGGCAACTTCTTTTTTGAGACTCAGCATCTACTCCTCAATAACCCAGAAGGTAACTACCAATAACCAAATAAATATAGGAAGGAGGAAAAATAGGACATTTCAATCATACAGACTGATAAAAGGCAAGTAAAAATCCACCCACGGGAAAACAGGCAGAGAAAGTTTTTCGGTGATGTATTAGATGTGGATCTGTGGGTGAGAGTAAGCCAGTGTATGTGTGTTACACATGTAATGCCCACAGGCACAAAATTGAAGCCTCACCTGTAGCAGGTAACACATTATCGAATACCCAGCCATGCTCTCGACAAAATTCCGCTGCAACAATGGAAAGATAACTGAATAAATTGGTCATTCATATGTAAATACAAAGTATAATTCATATCAAGTTTTGACAAAAAAGAATAAAAATAATTTCATATAAACTAGCTACTTCGAAGTGCAATGCTGAGTAGCGGTAGATGTGCCTACTTCTTGGTTACCAAAATATAACCCTTAGAGGTAGATGTTTAAGGGAACCAGATAGTAATTATATGGTATACATAGTTCAAGTGAAAATAAATCAGAAGAGTTTAAGTTAGTAATACCTGGGCAAGCTTAAAAGATGGAGAATTTTCTTCATATTTAGCAATGAAAAACTCACGCAAGCTTGTGATGCTGGGAAACCTACTTTTTATAGAATGTATTGAGGCCTAAAACAGGTACACTATCAGTCTAACAGAGAATAGAAAAATCAACTTTCTAAAATAAAGATCAGATAACAGAAGAAATGAATTACCGTATCTGGAATTGTCTCAATGAGAGCTGTATAAGAAGAAGTAACTAGGACTTCATATGGGCGAAGCCACAATGGAAGACCAGCTTCTTGAAATATATCTGATATCAATAACCAGAAAGGCAACTTTAATAAAAGGGACAAAAAGTCGGAGATATAAGCAACGAAGACCCTTACAGTTATTAGATTTTGTAAAACTCTACCTTACCTGGTTCATTAACGTCCTAATTAAGCTAATATTTGAACGCGACGGTTGTAGATAAAAAAAGACCACAAAGTGTGTCCATCCCAGGCACTAATCGTATTCAATTATAAGTAAAGATATTTACAATTTTTCTTATGTTTCTGTTAGCATAATCGATTTGGACAAGAAACAAAATCACCTAGGATAGTAAGGGGCATAGTGAAGCACAATCTGGTATAAGAGCTATACTCGCACAGAATACTCACACACGATTACTTGACAAGCTGAGGTACTTACCGTAGAAGTGAGACACAAGTTGCACAGCAAGATGTTCTTGCCTACAGTCATCACCGCTCTTTACAATGACCTACAAAGAGAAAAAAAGAGCCAAAATGTCACAACCAGTGAAAACAATTGTAATATAGTTGACTCGAAGTTTTCAAGGTACATACGACAAAAGATTTCACCAACCCGACAGGATCGGAGAACAGAAAAATTTGTAAATCGAGATTCAGGTGCAGCTATGAACTAGAATAGTCATCAGCTTATATAAATATCGTCGTGCCTTATACAGCCTTGAATTAGGCCTAGAGATTTATGAAAGTTTAGTACATATCAATTGAACAAGAAAGGTCCTAGGTTAGACAGCTATACAGCCATAAGCCCGCAACCTACAGCCTTATTCGACAGTGAACATTGAGATTTTATGAAGGCTAGTACATATCATGTGAAGCTGTGAACTCGAAAGATCCTAGGTTAGGTGGCAACATAGCAAGAGCGTTAATCAACTGTGCACTAGGCCTTGATTTATGAAATATAAGCACATATTGTGTGAACCAAAACAAAATTCTACTTTCAATTCACAAAAAGGAACAGAGATATACACCGACGACTTACAGAACGCAATTCCCAACCAGGTATTTTTCCAAAGACTGAAGCTTCCTGAATTCGTTGTTTCTTAGCTTCCCAAAGTTCACCAGATAAGGCATCACTTGCCTTAGGAACACCGCCATTAGAATCCTGTATCGATTGATTTAATCTTCCTCATCACAAACTACACCAAATACTCAAAACTTTATTTATGTGTAGAATATAATCCCTTCAGCTAGAGTTCACCTTAGATCGCGCCTCAGATGAACCTTGACCAGCCCCTTTTAGCGGCAGTCCAAGAGGTGCCTCTCCCTTAGCTGCAGCAGCCTACAGAAGGCAATATTGAAAATTTAAGCACCAAAAGGTTGAAATGGATGCGAGATTCTAAAGAAAAAAGCAACAAGCGTAATTAATGTTGCAACAACATTGTAGCAACTATTAATAAGATTAGTGCCATCCAATGCAGAAAGACATAAGGAAACTAAAATTTGTTGGTATATATATAACGTTGCAATAATGATTGTGATGCACCCTTAAACAAATTGTGCGCTAGGAGAAATAGAATGCCTATAAATGATGATTAGAAAGGGGGTTTGGGCTGGCTTCTGGCTGTGGGTCTTAATCAAGTTGATTCAAGAAATACAGCTCATGAACAGGAGGGAACAGGAGGGAACATACATTATAATATCACAAGCTACAACAAAAAAATACCATACTTGGCAACATAATGGTCCGTATACATCAACCAATTCAAGCTTATTTGCACTTTCACTAGAAAGGATCCTCCTTTCCGCTTACCAGGTAGACAAACATGTGACTATACTTCACACTAAATGAATTTCTATGACATTTATGACACTAATATATCTTTCACTTACAGGCCCACCTTTACTTCCTCTATAGCAATTGTGCTTGGAACACGGCGGTGCTCCTTACGTCGGGGTGGCTCTTGAACCTCGATGTCTTCCATATTGACTCCAGGATCAGCTGTCAACACAACTCTTACCCATTCCAAATCATGATTATGTTGTATTCTTAATATAGAACTGGAATCCTTTGCATTTTCACATTTATCAACTGGGACTCCAGTGGAAACCAACGGATGCATACTGCCGTTGACTCTGCATTCTGTCTCAGCAAATTCACTGTCTTTCGTCTGGCTAACCAATGGCTTTTCTACAGCAAGACTTACATTAACAAATTTAACTTTGGTCTCCCATAAATGAGACATTGCATGATCTATGGCTTGAGAAGCAGATCTCAACATTCTATCTGTACCATTGCTGTTTACATCCTGTGGACTCCACAAAGGATATGCCCATGGAGGAGGCTTCGGCAGCTGTGCATCTCCGTTGGCCAAAGGAATCCCTCCTCGCGATAGTTTTTGAGCATTGGATGTATCTTTGGTATTGCTAAGTGAAGATATAAACTGAAGTGTTAGTATGCTGTGTTTTAGCTATGAGGAAATAATTATAACAATACAGAACCCATAATGCAATTCGCAAATTACCTTGTTGTTTCACTTTTTAGAACTTCAACACATATCAAGTAAGGTGCCTTTTCCCTAGAATTCAAAAGAACAGCTTCATCCTCAGGTATATGAACCACCCTATACATCCCCTTTCCCATTGGAAAGCAGACCCCTACAATTAAATGTGAAATATTAAAACAGAGCCGTAAAACAGGAATTTAGACTTCAAAGCATTCAAGTATATTTAAGAAAACCAAATGGCAAATAAAAGAACAATGTGGTGGATAATGACCATTGTTTTCAGAACTTCTTTATCAACATAATCAAAGAGCACTTCTGAAATATGTTCAGTAGAAAATAACGTATAGATGATCTCAAATCAAATTAGTGCAATTTTAATATCTGGCTATAGAAGCATCAGACACAAATGTCATTCATCAAAAGCCCCCCAAAACTCATTACATTTGTATTTTATACTTCAAAGAAATCTCAGAATTTACATATACCTTGATATTATTATTTCCCATTTGCACTTCAGTCATTCCCACCTAAATCTCTTTCAAACTAGTTGACTACACTATTCAGATCACTACAACTCTTTGGTTTTGACAGTGAAAAATGTTCATATTTGTATCAGTCGATGTTATGGTTGTCAGTAATAATAACAATAGGATCAATCTCACTGTTCAAACACCCATTTTAGATGGTAAAGAATCAGAGGTACTATGATAACCAGTATTCAAGTACATTACCCTAAACTCATGAAACAACTTATAACAACCAGTAGAAGGACCGACTAAATAATAGGTGGATGGGCTTACATTATGGCTTTTGCTTGAATGCACTACAAGATATATTTCAAAAACTCGTTACTATCTCACAACTAAAAGAGGAAATTACATCTTGAGGGTACAAAATTTCTGCCACCTGATCAACAACATACACAGATCAGTCAAGATTAAGTAACTGTACCTCCATTGTTTTGGGCAGTGGCTACTTGGGCATTGATGTCCACGAGTGACTAGCAAAACAAGGAGCATAATGATAATATCATAAGCATGATAACAAAGAAACGAAATGAAGAAATCATGTAACATGGAAAACAAAAGCAAAACCAATCAACCTCATGTAGAGCACTTTTGCGATCTTCTACTGGAAATATATCCACAAGGCCATAAGATGTATCACACAGTGCTTGAACAAATTCTAATGAATCGTGATAAGCTCCTTTGCGAATCTGAGACGTAATCGGCAAGGGAGGTTTTGCATTTATATTTTCATTTCTTTGCTTTGGTGACCCTGGACGCTTCTGGCCAACAAACACCAAATATATAAATAAAAGTGAATGTCATAACGATCACAAACTATAAAATGCTGTTATCACCTATCAATGCGATCTAACTTGGCTATTCACAGTGTAAACTCTACTTTCTTTCAAGATGTTAACAAGTCTGCAGTGGTACATTACAGCTACAACTCATAATTACTGATAATATAAAGAGAACGCCACATTACTACTAGCATTCTGTGCTGGTCAAAAGACAAAACACAAACTGAATACACCTTCTTCGAAAACGGTAGAGCTAATATCAATATTGACTGCTTGAGTTTAAGATAATCTAATCTTCTATTTCCTTTTTCATTTTACTGTCATTTAGGCTTCCCCATATTCTTGGAACATTTTATGCTATGTCTCGTGTTGAAATTGCTCAAGACTGTCTACTGTTCTTAAGCCAAGCAGTCGTGCTCAATATAGCCAATACCGAATTCCGATGCGTGAGTTTGATTAATATTTCTGATTACTTATTTGTTTAGGTATAATTGAATATGTGCAGTGTTACAGATGCACGGAGACAAGGATGAACTCAAGCAGCAGACAGGTAGCAGCAATACGGAATCAAAAAAATTTAACAGGACTGAGTGTTCAGCTCGAAGTCTTAGTTTTACATCCCACTTCTAACTTGTTTGAAACAAAAACAGATACTCTTCGTCTCACAGTCAATTTACAATCTGATGTAGCTTCTCTATTGAGTCTTGTCACTAATCACTATACTAATAATTGTTCTCTAAGTGATGTTGGTTTCGCGGAAATGAGTTAGGCATTTTTAGGTCCTAACTGGTAGACTGTTGCTAACTAAAATTAGTACAACCAGCCTAGTGATTTGCGGTCAGGTAACTATACTACCACTTCTGATTTATTCCGTGACTTAATTATTCATCTAATGCTCAGATTCAATAATTAAGAAAAAATTCTATCATTCTACCAAAACTTCGGTGCTTAATATTAGGTTGCAGAAACTAAAAGCATGAAACCAAAATAAATAAATGAAACTCAAACTCATGTTACACACTTACACTGACCTCTTTATTCTTCTTTGAACCAAACAACTCTGAATCTTCGACAGAGCGATCTCGATCTCTGAACAGTTTTTTGAAAAAGTTCTCAGTTCCAGGACTGCTTTCAATTGGAGCATCAGAATTACCATTTTCACTCAGACCAGCAGATTTTGCATCTTCAGGATGCACACGAAACAATTTGCGAAATAATGGAAAATCTGAAGGCTCTTCTTCTTCAACATTTGAGCTTCTTCTATCTTCATCCTGGCCTTTCTTGTTACCATCCTTCTTGTCATCAAATTTCTCCTTAAAAAATTTACGAAAGAACCCATCCTTTTCATCATCTTCTGATGCCTTTGGCCCTACTTTGTCTTCAGAATCATTTTTGCTGTCACGGAATATCCGTTTAAAAAACCCTTCAGAGCTAGATATAAGCTCCTCATCCTTTTCCTCATCTTCTCCCAACTTTGGACCAACTATTTTGTCTTCAGAATCATTCTTGCTATCACGAAATAACCGCTTAAAAAACCCTTCTGAGCTCGACATAAGCTCCTCATCCTCTTCTTTACTGTCTCTGAGAAGTCTCTTAAAGAACCCATCCTTTTCTGAATCATCCACATCCTTACTGTCTCTCAAAAGCCTCTTAAAGAACCCATCCTTCTCTGATTCATCCACATCCTTACTATCTCTAAGAAGCCTCTTGAAGAAACCATCCTTCTCTGTGTCATCATCGTCCTTCTCCACTGATTTGCGGAAAAGCAATGCGTCTCTGACTTTTGCTCCAGGAATAAACTTCTTGAAAATCTTGTTATCTTCAGGAGATTTACTAGCTTCTTCCTGCAAAAAATTACTTCCCAAAGAGGGGGAAAAGGACAATGACCGTTGCGTTGGCGGAGATAACGACAAAAACCGTGGCGTCGACAGTAGTTTATTCAGAACTTGTTTTTTACTAATAGGACTAGATGGTGCATTTGGCCGAACAAGAGGTGGCCACTCTCCCATCAAAGTTGCAGCTATCTGACACTTCTCCTGTATCCTACTGATACCCTCATTATCATCTGAATCCTCAAGCTCCGCCATCAAAAACCATTGCACCTTCAACGCAATCTTCAACGACTTTGAACAGATATCAATCACAAATTTATCCAAGGATGGACTCGGCTTGTGTACCAACATGTAACATACTTGAAACAAATAACTCTCAATCCCCGAGAGTGGCAACGTATACATTCTATTACATAGATAATCTCGCACACCTGGGTGTTCATGTTTGTATAGATAACTAACTGCGATCCACTCACAGAAAAACGCAGAATCAAAAAAACGAATCAACCAGCCACTCTCTCCACTCTCACTAAGAAGATTAGGACGAACAATCTCACGTGGTGAATTATTCTCAGAGTTTCCACGATTTAATCCTAATAGTCTCACCATTATCAATCTACCATTATATGCTGCCTTAATCTCTAAACCTAAATTTGAAATATCAAATCCTAACTCTACTCCTAAAATCTAATGAATCCCCACTTGATAGAACCAAATCCAGTACAAAAATCTTCCAAACTTAATACCTCCCCTCTTTAACACTAACACCACCAGCAAATTTTAATCTGATCGGGAGAGAAATGAAATGAAATTCAAAATTTCGATATGATCTTGGTTAATTAACGTGTGGAAACCCTAATTTTGAAACCAGAAACCCTAGTTTAAACTGAAATACAGCTTCGATTTCCTCTGATCAAAAAATAAATAAAATAAATTCAAATAAAATTTCAAAGAGAGTGAAACTTACCTAAATCAGGAGAAATGAAAATAAGAAAATGAGAATGAGAAAGACTTCTTGTAATGGTGAATAAGGGAGAAAGAGTGATTTCGTATGAATTTTGAAAACTAGGGTTTTCAAATTTCCTTCTTCTTTTCCTTCGTTGTTTTTGTTTGGTGAAGAGGAGAGAGAAAGATAGAAACTAAACGCAGGGACATTTTTGGGACAATTATTAAATTAATTGGAAATAATAAAAATGATAATGTGTTGCTAAAGTGCGCTGTTCAGGTTAATGCGCATCACACGATATTTGATTTCATTGATACGCTCCGCCTCTCTGTGCTCCAGCTCTACTCTATATAACTAGGATTTGATATTTCAGCCCAATCTTTTTTTTTACGGAGCCAAAATCAAATGTAGAAACTCAGGATATAATGAAAAAAATCACCTCCTAAAAATCCTAATATAGTATGAGCAAACAATGAATACAAAATCAAACTTATAATATTTTTTTGTAAATGTGTAGTAGTATTTAGATAAGCCAATTAATTGGGGCATATGAATTTTCCTCCCACTTAGGGGACCAAGTTATGGGTGTCTGTTCAAAGTAAAAATACTAAGTTATTCTTAATATTTAAAATTATGTTTTGATCCTTATCTCCTTATCTCTAATACCGAAACTTAAAATTCCCGATTTATTATTATTTATCTCAAAACCAATTAAAACTTGTAAAATTTTATTTTTTCAATCCAATATTTTTTAAAATTTTATTAAACTTCTGAGTTCATAAACCATCAACTGATATGTCATTTAAACAAGACCGATTTTTCTTTTTGTTCTTATATTAGTACTTTATTTTCTCTCTTGTGAGTTCCAAAACTCGACCAAGATTTCATGGACCTAAAAGCTTAATTGAGCCAACCCATAAATTTATATCTTGGACTTATTTATTCTTTTTTTATTACTCAGGGTGAACTTTCCACAAACTTACGAATTGTTATTTCTTAGCTAATTCCTTTGGTTGGAAAATCTAGTTATTTTCTTGAAAGTTTGAATTTATCTTTGGTGGTCTTTTCATAGAATTCATTTGAGCTAACAATTGTTTACAATCTTCAAAACGTGGAAAGAACTTCATTGCAAGTCAAGTTCTTCCAAAGAAACAATTTTCTGAATCTTAGGAAACGACTTTGATTTATCAATTGAGAATTACCTTGGGTTGCAAGAAATTCACTGCTTACATCCTAAGCAACCCAGCCTTGACTGATTACTATAAATTGGAGACATCAGCAACACGAAAAACTTAATCCCTACACTCATATTATTATATTATAAAGTTTATCCTCGAAAGACCTAAGGATATTCGTGATCTAAGGTTCGACTTTGAAATATTTCACTTGGGATTCGTGAAACACAGGTTCACTTATCTTGAAGAAAGATAGTTTCGTAACTTGTATTTGTATTTGTGTTTTTTGTAAATCGTATCTATTCTAAAGTCCTTCTCTTCTGATATAAGGTCATTCAAGAATTACTGATCAAATCCAGATTTGATAGAAAGCTGCAAACGTTATTGGGTTTAACTCTTTGTAATATTTCTGGGCTTCCAACTCAAAACCAATTGGCAATGAGTGGAGTGGCCCTTTCATCATATATGTGTATAAAGGCTTGAGGTTTTAGGCAATGTGGGACTATTAGTCTAGAGTTATTTAGAGATTGACTAATAGTTCCAACACTCCCCTTTCTGGGTAAGGAAACTTTTAAGATTCTTAACACGTGGATCGCATACATGTGGACACTTAATCACTCACGTATGGGCCTCGCTCTGATACCATGTAAGATTTGAGATAAATTTGTTTTATTCAGATAAAGAAGAGAGTTACGGGACAAGTTCTTTATATATTATAGACTTATATGTTTGTTACAAGGAAACAAAATGATAATCCAGTTGTAAGCTAGCTGTAATGACTCAGCTGATGATGAACACGTGTAGGACTATGATAAGCTGATGATGATATGTAAGACGCAAAGTCATATGCTCTAATAGTCCCCCTCAAACTGTGCACTAGAATAATGCAAAAGTTTGCTCAATAGTGACAGGAAATCCAGTAGCAGGTTATCGTAGAACAGCTCATCAGATTACGTTAAACTTAGTCGCACGAAAATGTCTTTTACCCTTCCAGGCTTCCAGCTATATCGAACTTGCCTTCACAAAGCCATTACGAGATGTATGGATATACTAAATCGCATAAAACTTTGTAAATCCGCCAAGATTATCAACATCACTTGAACCAAATCTCCAAGAAACTCACTGATGTTGTCTAATCAATTTATACCTTCACCGAGTTGATATCTTGCTTCTGTCCTCTATCCTACACTCGAAACTGAACACAACATCTGAAGAATTTGAACATGGAGTAAAATTATGTAGTTCAATCAAATCAGATCCGAAAACTGAAATTGCAAAAGAAATTGAAAGAAGAAAGAAACTAAAAAACTAGGTTTGTAGTGTTAGATGGTGGTGTTGGAAGTTGTAATGATGTTGTGAAGTTGTTGTTTTTCAGATTTGTTTGAGGAAGTCGAAATACCTCTTCAGGTTGTTGAAAACAGAAAGAAAAGGTTTGAGACGGTCAAAATGCCTCTTCAGGTTGTAATTGTACAAATTGTTTGAGGAAGTAAAAATTCCCCTTCAGCTTGTATTGAGTTGTGATTTTGAGTTGTATTGAGTTGTGATTTTGAATTTTTTTAGGTTATGATTTTGAGTTGTGACTGAAGCTGTAGAAGAAACTGTTTTTGTTGATTTTGATTGTTGTAGAGGTTGTTGTGGTGGCTGTAAAGAGTGTAATGACCAGCAGCGGAAGAAAAATAAAACTCCATTAATGGATGTTTAAAATTACAGGATTAGAAAAAAAGAGAAGTTAGAATTCCCCTATTGGTATCTGATACCATGTAAGATTTCTGGGCTTCCAACTCAAAACCAATTGGGAATGATGAATGGAGTGGCCCTTTCATCATATACGTGTATTGAGGCTTGAGGTTTTAGGCAATGTGGGACTATTAATTAAGAGTTATTTAGATATTGACTAATAGTTCCAACACTCTTATCTATTGAAATCTTGTTTGTAAGTTTTTCACAAGAATACATCTTAGATTAAGATCTAGATTGTGATTCTTGTGTAAATAGAAGATTAAATATCTCTATTTATTTTGAAGAGAATAAACCATAATCTTGGATTAGATTTGTCTAAATTCAAAGAACTGATTTATGCAACCTTGATCTAGAATCAGAAAGGAAATCACAAGACGTCCTGTTGGAAATAGGGTAGCGCTATTTTTCTCATAGTTGTATTTTTGTCCAAGCTTTTGAAGATTCTGATGACATCTTCTTGTTTTAAGCTTTCGTCGTCATATAGAAATTATGTAATATAGAGTTGCATATAGTAGTCTTATACTCGTCGTCATATGGTGAGAAAAGGGATTGAAAGTGGTTGTTTCGGCAATAAAATATCATATCACCAATTAATGTTATTGATGTCGTTTCAGCCTAGAGTTTATATCAACTACACCTGATTGAGAGGCAATCAAAAGATCAGATCCTAATAGAGTGAATCCTATACTCAACAGTCAAAGACCTGAGGTTCATGTACCAGATTTCCTTCCTTGGTGGATAAATCATTTTCCTACAATCAAGACTCCATTTTTTCACATTAGGCAAAAGCATATTTATGCCTACTATTTATTTTATTTTGCAAGTGTCTAACAATTGAACTCGTAGACTTGGTATGGGGTTCAAACCTGGATGTGGTATTTTTCTTTCTTTACTTGTAGCTGTCTGGGCCTTTGTAAAAGAGAAAAATGTCAAAATTCCTGGATAATCACTTTAACAAATAAATATTTATTAAAAATTGAATTCTAAAAGGCAAAATATAAAATATAGAAGAAAAATAAACTTTAGATATTAAAATAGGCTAAAATGAAAATGACGGTATCTCTTTTCCAGAAACAGAGGGAATACAATACTGGTTTAAGTAGGAGACTTCATCCAGTCAAGCTCTTGAGAGGTGGACTTGGACCAATTAGGTTGAACCCAAGTGCAGTTTGAATGCCAACCCTTAGTGTCAAGTATATTATTAGCAGAATACTGAGACGTACCACCAAAAGAGTGATTCCTGTTTCAAGTGAATAGTATAAAATCCCTTCACCATCAAGGCATAATCTAGGGAAATATACTTTGTTCTCCATCTGACTATTTGGAGCGACTGCTGAGAAACAACATATGTCACTAATGAACAACATATGTTGTCCCAAACTTTCAACTTTGGCCCATTCCATTTTTGAGAATCCATTCTAAAGATTCTAACTTACATTTTTGGACATCCTAATTTTACTAACAAGAGATTTTCTCCGCACTTCACCAAGAAACTTGGATACGAGTCCTTAAAATGTCCACGAGGTTTCTCAAGAAATTCAAATATATCATCCGATAAATCAAGTTTTCTTAAAGTTCCATCATAACCAACCGAATAGAAGACCCCTTCGAACAAAGTTGGAGTGTTTCGTGAAGGCGAATATTTATCATCAAAATCAAACTCATCATAGTCAAGATCTTCCCATTGTTGTTCTCCTTTTCTAATCGAGTAGATGGTGATAGAAATATCTAAGCCACCAAAGCCACTTCTATCAATGCCAAAAACTCTACAGTCTGGAACAGTAGGTAAAGAGGAGAAAGAGATGTCGGACAAGTAATGACACCCTGGAAAATCGGCGAGTTGGACGGTCTCTCTCGTGAAAGGATTATAAAAGAATAACTCTTTCTCTCTCGACATCAGCAGCCAACCACCATTTTGATAACGAATTGTCGCACCCACTAATATTTTCGAGAACTTCACGAGGTAATTCTCATTATTATGCATCGGATTTACAAAACTATAGATGCCGGAGCGGTTATCTATAGAGAACACCAACCATGGATATAAATATCTGGTTTCTAAGGTTTGTGTAGTACGAATGAACCTAGACTTTACTACAGGCATTATCTCTCGATTCGCTTTATCGATTGATCGAAAATGCACGTAATCCAGTGGATGAAGAAAACTTGCTATCAGTTCTACCATGTCACTGTTAAGGGTACACCAAGGCTGCTTTTCTTCTTCTAACTTCCGAAGATTGTCTTTCTCACCCCGACTTGCATTATATGTCCCATCATAATCGTACTTGTTTTGTTTTCTTTATCTTGTTAGGAATACAAGTCTGTTTGGTTTTTGAAATAGTCATAGTTGTCCTAGTTTCTATCTTGCAGTTAACTTGTTTCAACACAGTTTGTTCTTACTTAGTCGTAGTTTATAGTTGTTGCTATTTTTCTGTATTCTGTTAGCAATAGCCTATTTAAAGGCATGCTTCTTAATGAAATGATTGTATTTAGCTTTCACTTACGCTCAACATATTCTTCTGTTTGGGTTTCTCATTTTCTATCAGTGGTATCAGAGCCAGGTTGGTGGGTGAGAAACACAGGAGAGTTGTGCAACAGTAATGGCCACCGACAATTTTGTGCAACCAGCGATTCCCCGCTTTGATGGTCACTATGATCATTGGAGCATGTTGATGGAGAACTTCTTGAAGTCCAAGGAGTATTGGCAGGTGGTTGAGTCTGGAGTAGCAATTCCAGCAGCAGGTGTTTTGTTATCAGAGACACATAAAGTGGATCAAGAGGCATTGAAGTTGAAAGACTTGAAAGCAAAGAATTACCTCTTTCAAGCCATAGATCGGTCTATCCTGGAAACAATTCTTAGCAAAGAAACTTCCAAGGATATTTGGGATTCGATGAAGAGAAAATATCGAGGCTCCTTTAGGACGAAGCGCGCACAACTTCAAACCTTAAGGAGAGATTTTGAGATTTTGCAAATGAATGATGGAGAGTCTGTTACTAGCTATTGTGGAAGGTGTATGGAGATAGCCAATAAAATTCGATTTCTTGGTGAGAAGGTGAATGATGCAGCTATTGTTGAGAAGATACTCCGTAGCTTAGCGCTAAAGTTTGACTATGTTGTCTGCTCGATCGAAGAATCCAAAAACATTGATGAACTCAGTTTAGATGAGCTCCAAAGATCATTGCAAGTTCATGAACAGAAGATGAATCGAAGAACGAGTCCGGAAGAGCAAGCTTTAAAAGCTTCTACATCTCTTGATTTCTCCAACTCAAGAGGCAGATGGAGAGGGAGAGGAGCAGGAAGGAATGGTCGAGACGGTAGAGATGGTGGCAGACATTTCAAGGCCAGAGATGATCACTTTCAAGGTAGAGGCAGGGGACGAAATAATCAGGCTTACAAATCTGAAGTAGATTGCTTGATGTCATAGGTTGGGTCACTACAAATCTAAATGTTATGCGAAGCTGCCAAATCATAATGAAAAGGGAAAGACATCCAACTTCGTAGAAGAGAAGGAAGAAGAAACCTTGTTGATGGCAGTTCAAATCAATCAAGAACCTCCTTCATATGTTTGGTATGTGGATACAGGCTGCAGCAACCACATGTGTGGAAGTAAGTCATCTTTCTCAATTTAAATGAAGTCTTTCGTTCTATAGTACACTTTGGAGACAGTTCTACTATGGATGTAATGGGTAAGGGTGATATTAGTGTGAGAACTAAGCATGGTTCAATGCAAAAAATTTCAAATGTTTTTTATGTCCCCAAGTTGAAAAGCAATTTGCTAAGTGCTGGTCAGTTGCTAGAGAAAGGTTATGTGATAAAGCTTCAGAAGGGTGCTTGTGAGATACCTGACCCTTCTCAAGGAGTTGTTGTTGTTGTTCAAATGAGTTCGAACAGGTTGTTCCCTTTGAATATCGAAAAGGATGAGTCTTTTTTTATAACTGATGTAAAAGACCCTTCATGGCTTTGGCATTTTTGCTATGGCCACTTGAATTTTGGTGGATTAAAGGCTCTTCAAGAAAAAAATATGGTAAATGGTCTTCCTCAAATTGTCATTCCGTCTCAAGTTTGTGAAGAGTGTGTTGTTGGCAAACAACATCGTTCTAAATTCCCTACAGGAAAGTCTTGGAGAGCAAAAAGTGTACTAGAGCTGGTTCATTCTGATATTTGCGGCCCAGTTAAACCAACTTCTAATGGAGGTAATAGATATTTCATTACCTTCATTGATGATTAGTCTCGAAAAACTTGGGTTTATTTTCTACAGGAGAAATCAGAAGCTTACAGCGCATTCAAAAGCTTCAAGGCACGCGTTGAGAAAGAAACAAGAAAAAATATCAAAACTCTGCGTACTGATCGTGGTGGGGAGTACTGCTCAAAAGAGTTTGATAATTTCTTTAATGATCAAGGAATTCGTAGGGAACTCACAGTTGCCTATACACCACAATAAAATGGTGTATCGGAGAGGAAAAACAGAACCATTCTCAACATGGTAAGGAGTTTGCTCGCAAGAGGAGGAGTTTCAGAGAGTTTTTGGCCGGAAGCTGTGAATTGGAGCATCCATGTCTTGAACAGAAGTCATACCTTTGTTGTTCAAAGTATGACACCAGAAGAGGCTTGGATTGGGCGGAAACCTTCAACTGATCATTTCAAAAAAATTGGTTGTATAGCGTATGCACATGTCCCAGATGTGAAAAGAAAGAAACTTGATGATAAGGGTGAAAAGTGTATCTTTCTTGGCGTAAGTGAAGCGTCCAAAGCATATAAGTTGTACAACCCACTGACAAAGAAGATTGTGACCAGCAGAGATGTCATTTTTGATGAGGAGCATATGTGGAATTGGAATGAGCAGTCCACAACAATCATTATTGATGCTGAAGTTGAAGAAGAAAACGAGAAGCCATAAATTCCAGCAGCACCAATAGTACCGGAAAAAATTGATGCAACAGCACCGGTAGTACCAGAACAGATTGATGCGGCAGCAGTATGTCTTCGTCGTATTCGAAGAAGACATGGATGGATGGACGGCTATGAGGTAACTGGGGTTGGACAAAGTGAAGATTCAATCATTCACTTTGCTTTATCTTCATATTGTGATCCTACAGTGTTTGAAAGTGCTGTCAAAGAAGAAAAATAGAGAAATGCAATGGATGATGAAACTGAAGCCATTGAAAAAAATAATACTTGGGAGCTGGTTGATCTTCCGGAAGGACAAAAAACCATAGGCGTGAAGTGGGTTTTCAAAACAAAACTCAGGGAGAATGGTGAGGTTGAAAAGTATAAAGCGCGACTAGTGGCGAAGGGATACAACCAAGAGTACGGGTTGACTATAAAGAAGTGTTCGCTCCAGTAGCAAGACATGAGGTTGGTGATTGCATTGGCTGTGAAAAATGCATGGCCTATCTTCCAGCTAGATGTCAAATATGCCTTTCTACATGGAAACTTGGATGGACATGTATTTATCGATCAACCTCCTGGGTACATTAAGGTTGGAAACGAGCATAAGGTTTACAGTTTAAAAAAGGCTCTTTATGGTTTGAAACAAGCCCCACGGGTTTGGTATAGTCGAATTGAGGGTTATTTTTTGAAAAAAGGTTTTCAAAAATGTCCATATGAGCGTTCACTATTTGTTAAAATTGAAGATGGAGGGAAAATGCTCATTGTGTGTCTATATGTAGATGATTTGATATTTACTGGAAATGATAATGCCATGTTTAGAGGGTTTAAGGAGTCTATGATGGTTGAGTTTGAGATGTCAGATCTTGGTATGATGCATTATTTTCTAGGCATAGAAGTTGTGCAATCTGATGTTGGCATCTTCATTTCTCAAAAGAAATATGTGGCAGAAATATTGGACAGGTTTGGGATGAAAGATTGTAATCCTGTAAGTACCCCAAGTGAGTTTGTCTTAAAGTTAAACAAGGATTACGAAGGAAAGAAAGTAGACAGTACATTTTTCAAGCAAATTGTGGGCAGTCTCATGTACTTAACCATAACAAGGCCAGGTATAATGTACTCTGTGAGTCTAATAAGTAGATATATGGAGAACCTAACTGAGATGCATATGCTTGCAGCGAAGAGAATCTTTCGTTACTTGCAAGGAACCAAGGATTTTGGACTGTTTTACAAGAAGGGAGAAAAGTCAGATATGTATGGATATACTGACAGTGATTATGCAGGTGATCAAGATGATAAAAGGAGTACTTCGGGTCATGTCTTTATGATTGGCACAGGGGATGTTTCATGGTCTTCGAAGAAGCAACAGATTGTTACTCTATCAACTACAAAAGTTGAATTTGTTGGTGCAACAGCTTGTGCTTGTCAAGCTATTTGGTTGAGAAAAATTCTTGAAGTACTGCAGGTTAAGCAAATGGAGGCTACTACAATCTTTTGTGATAACAGTTCAACTATCAAGCTTTCAAAAAATCCAGTTTTACATGGACGCAGCAAGCATATTGATGTTAAGTATCATTTCTTTTAAGTGATCTTAGTAGTGATGGAACAATTGCTTTGAAGTTTTGCAGGAGTGAAGAGCAGTTGCCCGATATATTAACAAAACCTTTCAAAATTCTTCCTTTCTAGAATTTGAGAAGTTTGATGGGAGTTTATACTTTGAAGAACTCAACTTGAGGGAGTTGCAGACAGACCCTAAACTGAAGATTGGAAATTTTTCAGTTTAAGGGAGGGATTGTTAGGAATAAAAGTCTGTTTGGTTAAATAGTCATAGTTGTCCTAGTTTCTAGCTTACAGTTAACTTGTTTCAACACAGTTTGTTCTTACTTAGTCGTAGTTTATAGTTGTTGCTATTATTCTGTATTCTGTTAGCAATAGCCAATTTAAAGGCATGCTTCTTTAATGAAATGATTGTCTTTAGCTTTCACTTACGCTCAACATATTCTTCTGTTTGGGTTTCTCATTTTCTATCACATCTTTGCCTGACATACCTTTCTTTCTTCTTCCCCGTCCATTAGGTAACAGGATCCAGTATGAATCGAACCATGGTGTTGGCATCCTCGGACATGGCAAGATAACAGATTCAGCGGTATCTTCTACATCAAATTTGTACAACCTTTGATCTTCAGGAAGTGTGTAATACAAACAACCCCTATTGAGTCCCCAGTCAGCAATTAAGCAATAAGCTGTATTTCTGCCAACAAACAGAACATGGTTACCGAGACTATTCACCACCACCTTCCACTCCAACAAAGAGAAATCCATCTTCATCACTAGTATTGGAATCTATGTCAATCCTGAAAATTTCATCGCAACACTCAACAAAATGCACTAAACACATAGAATCGTCCCTAGCTCCTTGAAATTGAAAACATTACAGTGTTTTACCTTGAACGGGATTATAGAAAGAGTAACATAATTATGGTTAGTTCCAGGGCCGGTCATGGGGCATCAAAATGTGATTTGGATAAGCTTTATATAACTGAAATTCTTCTTTTTGGTTAACTGTTGCAAACGTATTTCAAGAAAAAAAATCGGTATTACTTTGTTTCCTTATATGTTGTTTGATTTGTTTTCACAAACTTAGTGTGCCTCTTAATTTCATGAACCTAATAAGCTCCCACTAAGTACGAACGAGCATATCTCTTATTTTCTTTTACTAGATTAGTTATTAAATTCTTTTTGTTTTCTTTTTAATATTCACCTAAAATTACTCAACTTCAAAAAAATTCTTTATATAATTTGGTCATCCTAATTACATAGGATTAGCTGACCACAATTTGCTATATTAAAATGATATATCTAAAATTACTCTAGTTAAAGTTAAACCCTCTTCACGGGTGTATTTTAAAATATGAGATTTATATGAAATTTCTAGATGGGATTTACATGATTATAGACTTATACTGGTTTTTTGAGACATTAATATTTTTAACTAGATCATTTTAGTATAATTACTCTTAATTAATTAGTTGATGGAGTTGTAGTTTATTATATATATATATGATACGTAAAAGCCGGAACAAGGCCACTATCCGAATCCATCCAGATAACCTAGTCCCACTGCCAGACCCACCCCGCCAAACCTAACTATACAACTATATTAATACAAATATAAACTTTTACGGTGGGATTAAACCCCTGATTTCCTTCTTACCGGGGTTGATGGAAAACCATTGAGCTATCGATAAGTTTGTAGTTTATTATTCATATTGTTTAAAATTTATACTATGGATATTTTTTACTATATAGGTTTATTTATAGGGCATTAACTTGTAATTTATCTTTGGGCCACTAAATTCTCAGGGCTGACCCTTCTAAGTTAGTTCTAAAGAGGTGTATCTCTAGATGTTACTTGTTACAACCCAGAGCATATAACTTACCTTGGAAACAATGGAGGGACACAAGTTGATTTATACATATGATATCTCGAGACAGTAATTGGGTTCTCCATCGTTTGTCTTCTTCAGGATAGCAAAATACGAATACATGGTCGAACCTTTTATTTTCTTGTCTGAAAAGAAATAAAACTACTAGAGGATCATGATAGACACATTTATGTGTCTGATTTGTTCCCAATCTGTATATTGTTATTTCTCAATTTATGTACTAATATCATTATTTTGTATGTTTTTAGGTACTTTTGAAGAATAAATAATTGCGGAAAAATGGGCTAGAAAAGTGTTAAAGGCACTCAATTTTTTTGCTAAAGGAACCCACGAGTTGGATAGGGGGCGCCAACCTTCTTTTCTATTTCAAAAGATTGTTTTGACAGGGAAAAAATTATTTCTTAGCTGCAAAGTTTTCTGGATCAAATTTGTTAGGCTTTAAGACAAGATATTCTTACCTAAACAAGAGGACTTTGTACGCGGTTTATCAACAAACATATCTCCTAAAAAATAGTTGTTGCCGTCAATGAGAGAATGAGATATCTTCGGATATTATTCGATTCTTCGTAATAAGGGATATATTATCTCCTTAAAGATTTGACCTATCGAGAATACATTGTTCTCGAGTGTTTATAAGGAAGGGGAATTAAAAATTCCCGAGAAAGATCTGTGCATTAAAGTAAATATATTTTGGGAAGATTTGATAGTTGAGTGGTTGTTGAGTATAAATAAGAAGCTAAAAGGAAGAGTTGAGGGGGGCTGGCAGAAGCCAGATTCGATGAAACTGAAAATCCATAAAAATCTACTGATGCTGCAAGTTCATCACGTGAAGAAGATGAAGAAACCGTGACTAGAAGTAGAAAACTGTTGTTGATTTCGTTGTCTATTTTTTCAAATTCATAAGTTATAACAATTTTGCTACAGTAAAAGCAATTGTTTTCGGTTTTAATACAAAGGAAGACAGTCATTTTCCAACCGCGTCTAGAGTGTGTCGTAGATTCAATAAATCATTTTGATTCTTTTGCAACTCAGTTGGTCAGTTCTTTTTGTATTTTTCTTCTTCTCAACCACTTTTGAGCTATGTACCTATCTTTTGAGAGTGTTTTGGGCATGACGAGCTAAACCCCATCACTGGGACAATAGAGGAAGCTATTTTTCCAGTAATTATATGGTACTATCTATTTAATTAATTTCTGCAATTCTTTTCATGATTATTTGTATTGAATAAAAATTGGAATAATGATTTTTATTAAATAGTTGTGTTTTCTCTTGATGGTGCATGCTTGGTCTAGAGATTTTTGATGCTTCATGCTTGCGATTTACATCTATTATTTTAAAAATCTACTACAAATAATATTTTAGAATCACTTTGAACGTAAGAATTATATGAATATTGTTTTTAACTGAATCACATAAATTGGTTAACGGTGGAACCCTTTGTATCAACTCTTTCATATAATCTTGATATCATCTTCGTTTGAGTTTTATACTTTTAGTATTACAAACTAGGTCTAAAATCAATCTTCACAAGTCAGAGCAACGAATCTTTTTTACCACTGCCTACAATCATATTATTTTTTGGCGCCGCCGACGCGGACTTGTTTTTAGATTTTTTATTAGATTTAGTTTTAATTTCTAATGGTTTTATTTTAGATTTTTATTCTTTTGTTCTATTTTACGTTTTTGGGTATTTCTTTTTTTGCTACGGGTTTTGGAATGAAAACGAAAAGGAATTGAGCCAAAAGACTTGGAGTTAAAGTTAAAGCGAAAAGAACGGAGAAAAGACAAAGAATTTTTTTAGATCTTATTTATTTTTTTTAGTTTTTATTTTCCTTATTTCTTTATTTTAGACTTTTATTTCTTGTTGCTTGCTTGTTTATTTTTAGTATTTTATTTATTATAAAAAAAACATACACACAAGTGCACACACCATTTTGCACCTTCATCAGATCACCGATTTTTAGGAAAACCCGTGGATAAGTAAGATGAACCCGTGCATTGGGCCTGATGGGAGTTACCAGCTGAAAGTCCACAAGCCTTAGCCTCGTACCTTTGATCAGTCTTTGACTGTAGGTATATTCTACAAAGGTAACCTGAGCTTACATATTTTAGTCGAACCTGCATTTGCACTTGCACTCAAAAAAAATGTTGAACTGGTATTATGAGGATCAATACAATGATTATCGATCGAAATTTTAAAATGGACATTACCCGTACTATGACCATAGTGTGGATAGTACCTAGGACCACTACCAACCCTCTGGAGGTTATGGTTCATACCGTAGTGATCCCAATTACTATTCGCACGCTCACCAGTCGTATGAACGGGTAAATGAACATATTATACTGAGCAAAATATTAGTTCTATTTCTCTAGAAGAGGCCCTCAAGCAGACAAATGAGTCGACATGTAAGACTGAGATGTTAGTGAAGAAATTTTATAAAGAGTCATTAGAAAAGAATAAAGAACTTGCAGCTTTAACTTCCGCTCTCAGTGAAATTAATGCACGTTTAGATGAGGAGAAAATTGAAGAAGAACGGTTAGCTGTTAATATTGCTCAAAATGAACTTAATTGCCAAAATAATGTTTCCAATTTTACCCTTGATAATAATGATGAATATTTACCTAATTTAGAGGACGAGGTTAGAATACAAGACACTACTTATTTAGATAAGGTTCAATCATCTTCTTGTCATTATGAGGATGAGGAAAGTATTGACGAAGAATTTGAAATTCGTAATCATAATGACGAGGAAATTTTTACAACATTTGAGCTTCATAATAATAATGATTATTTACCTATTCAAGAGGAAAAAGATTTAACTATAGACACCATTGTTATAGATGGTGAAATATTTCCTTATTATTATGAAGACGATGATGGTTTAGAGGAACGAGTTTATCCCGAGACTAGTGTTTTAGAGTCCAACGATTTAGGAATAATAGTCTCAAGCGAAGATGATAGACTCGTAGAGGTTTTAAATATGAGTGAGGATGTTGTCATAAACTGTAGGACGATTCATGATCCTTTCACCTGCATTGTATTTGAAAATCAATTATTAGATGAACCCTTCAGTGAATCGGAGGATGTCGACGAGGCTTTCTTTGATAATCTATTACATGATTTTGATGATGTTGTTCGGTTAGATAACCAGTACTCAGAAGAATCTGTTGTAGTTCTGACCTTAAGGACATTAGAACCCAACCAATACTTTTGGTCCATTTGAGAGTAATGTCCACACTAAGTTTGGAGGTACCAATGATTCTTATGATTTTCAAGTATCCCTGCTTAAAATCCCTCACTTGGGACTTGACATATATGCCTCTACAATTTTAAGAGATTATCTTCATACACTTTTACCCGAGCCTGATTATGTCCAACAAGAAATTCAGTCGTTAGAAACTCATCCTATGGTTGATGTGGTTTACCCAGACGATAATACCATAGTTGACTTTGTTGTCCCACCAAAATTTTATTTACCAAATGTGGGAACATATGAATTTCAAATGTGTCAGATATTGAATATTGAAGCTAATCCTAATTATTATAGGAAATCTGAATCAGCACATTTTCATGAGAATGACCACCACTCTACTATATTCAATTGTGGTCAACTGAGTGGGTCAAAGTCAATTGACTTCAAGGATCCACAATTATTCAAATTATTATTGTATGATTCGTAATTGTGACTAGTCCTTTCTTGGTTTGGCTGAAGACTTTAACTTTAGCGCTCTATAGGAGGAAACCCATATTTTATTGGGACACGGTGCTGGTAATATCTTTCCTTATCTCTTTTAGTTTGTACATTATTTTCTCTTTGTTCATGCTTTCATTCATTTATTATTAGAACATCGAGGACTGTGTTCAATTTAAGTTTGGGGGTAAGGGAGAAAAATTTAAAAAATTTAGTTGTACCAAAAACTCCAAAATATAGAAACTTGTGAACAATTTAGGATGACACTAACCATTCTAAGTAGATGGAAATAAATTTCTTGGCTATAGGAGTTGAGGGACCTAGCTAAAAGGTCTATTCATAAAAGGAAAAAGCTCAGGTGTTAGAAATAACACGATAGTCGTCACCATATCTCGGAGTCTACCTCGACCATATCACCTTCAGTTTTTCTTTTTGCAAATTTTTTGTGTTTCTCTAAGTGATTTGGTGGAGCTCTAACATCGACTTGTTATCGCCGTTGGAATGAAGTAGAGTGATTGAGATCAAGCCCCATTATTGTAATTTATTAAAAAAAATAAAAATAATAATAATAATAAAAAGAATGAATAATAATAATAAGTAAATAATTGTTTTATTTTCAATAAATCGACCGCTGGGGCCCTTGTATATACCAGCTGAGTCGATATTAGTATAAGGAATAAGACCAATTGGAGCGTACCTCAATCCATTAGGATTCATCCTGGCACTGACCTTCAGACAGATATGGGAAACACCGTTCACATTAGTCAACATGTGAAAACTTCATCATCTACATATCCATCTTCTAAATCTATTCATGTGATTGAACTTTGTTAGATTCCGAGTATTGTGCGACTTTCTGAGTAGTGCTTTGTTTTCTTATATATGAATTTTAGTACGCTTGAGTGCAAACTCGTGTACCATAATTGGATCCCAAACAGGGTAATTCCTTCCATAGCCAAAGAATTTTGTAGCCAACTAAATAACATGTCTACCCTCAATCGCTCACAAGTAACTAGGCTTTGGAGTAAAAGGTTTTGTGGGTACACCTCTTGTAAACACGAGACTACAACTCGTCCGATAGGGACACCTATGGGTTCAAAGGCTTGTTGCACACGTTAAGTGCAATCGCGATGCTTGCGAAAGTGAATTAGGATTTTTATTTTTTATATTAGATTTGCTCGAGGACTAGTAAATAATAAGTTTGAGGGTATTTGATAGACACATTTATGTATCTGATTTGTTCCTAATTTGTATATTGTTATTTCCCTTGTATATAAACTTACAGGTGTTTGATTTAACGGTTATTTTGTGATCAGCAGCTACAAATGAATGAAAAGGGTTTGGGGCAGTTCTGACTTCTGATGCAAACAGGATTTTCGGGGTTTTTGGCATAGAAGAACAAAGGAACTGAGTCCACTAGAGTCAAAAACACTTCTTTGACACCAAGGTCCAAAAGGTACTCAACTTATACCCAAATTTTACGTGGCAGTCATTGATTGGTTAATGCCATTTTAATTGGGCCCACTGTTTCCAAAATAAACCAGATATATTTTAAGTCAGTGAGGGACTGAGGGTCCTCCCTGAGCAGACCAGACGCAACCGAATCCCGGTCTATATTTGTATGACCGGGGCGCAGGAAGTGGTTTCGCCTAATGTCTCACCTGATGGGGTCTGATTTTCAAATCCCAATTTCAGTTTTTTTCTCTATGAAATCCAGGTTAGGTTGGCAAATTGCCCCATGGTGTATCACTCTTGCTCGGTAAATTGACACATGAACAGGGACGGATCATCTGTTTCCCAAAATTTATCATGCATACATTTGATTAAACAAAAAAACTCTTGCGTTCTACGGAGTATATGTAAATATTGGTGCATCCATGCATTGGATGCGAGGAGTCCGAGTCGGGGAGATGACAAAACTCTTTAGCAAGTTGAAGTTTCAGACAAACTTTTATAAATTTTTGTAAGGGATTACAGTACGTTTAGATGATGATTCATTAGTTTTTTTTTACCGATCCGGTGTTTAGCTGAAAACGTAATTTTTTATGTCGTTGGCGATGGCTTCGGCATCCATTGAAACCCCTGCTAGTCCTCTTCTAGATAATCCAGCACAGTATAAACCATTTGCTCCTTTCCAATGATTTGGGAATGGGTTCTTTCCGAGTAGGGAGTCATCATCATCCTACACCATATTAACATCCTCTTTAATTGCTTACAATTAATTCTACCAAAATATTAAAATCTTTTAGATTTTCCTAGTATAATTACGTACCGTAAGCCAATTGTGGACTGTACTTCTATATCCAGTTGCAAATATTATGGCGTCGAAATGATGCTTCTTCGTGTCATTATCGAACACAATGCTGTTCTTTTCGATCCTTGATATACCGGGCATTACCTGCATAATATATTGATTAGGATCAGGTTATAAATAGAGCAAATATTATCTCAAATGCCAGTATATACAACTATTGCCTTAGAATTATTAATACTACGCGTCACATACCGTAATCACTCCATTTTTAATCTTTTCGACAGTTCCTACATCGATCACTGGAGATCTTCCCACCTTTGCTTTTATCTCAAAGACTCCCGCGGTAGGCCTATGAATCCCATACTTGCTCAAATCTCCATAACTTAAATACGAGAGCGTATTTTATCAGAGGATCGACACAACGAACAGGAAGGTATTTTAAAAGTACCATTCCTAAATAGACCATCTCTTTGGTAAGCACATGAAACTGCACAAACATAACATTCAGTAACGAAACCACGAAATCGACACCGATAAGGTAGAGAGTATCATGAAGTGACACTGACAGAGAATACTTACACGGCTCCTAACAACAATAGAAGTTGATGCACCATAGTTGGAAAGATCATATGCTATCTCCATACCAGAATTCCCACAACCAACAACCAACACTTTCTTCCCGCTATATTCTGCCCCAGACTTGTATTGACTTGAATGAATTCTCTTCCCTTCAAAACTCTCTAATCCATGAACTAGAGGAATAAACCCTTTACTATTTTCACCGGTCGCGATAACAAGGAATTTCGCAAAACATAACTCAGCCTCTCCGGTCATAGTGTTCGTAACTTCAATTCTCCATTTTTGATGGAACGTTTCATACTTGGCTGACTCAACTGAACGATGATACTTAGGTTTGATATTGAAAGTGGATACATAATCATCGATATAGCGGATAAATTCTTGTCTAGGTACAAATGTTGGTGCATTGGGTGGATATGGCATATGGGGGAGATGACAGAACTGTTTTGCAAGGTGGAGTTTTAATCTATCGTAAGATCTTTCTTTCCAAAGAGAAGCATAAACATTTTCTCTCTCGAGGATTATGTTTGGAATATTTAGAAGGTTGAGACAAGCAGAAGTTGCCAACCCTGATGTACCAGCTCCTACAATCACCACTATTTCCTCCATTTCAATATAACAGTGTTTTTGTTACAATTCACGACGATGATATTTCTCTACAGCTCGGTGTAAAACTCAAGTGTTAGTTCCTATATTTGTTGTGTCACTTGTAGTGTTCCTATGTGTATATATAGCTACCATGGCCAGGTATGATCAATGTACTTTGGGTCCGAAAAAGATGTGTCTTATCACGAAAATGATGGTCTGAATTGATATTGAGCGGAAGAATCTATCCTATCGTTTTGTTTGGATTGGGTTGTTGTTTCATAATACAGGGAAAGATTCTACGAACAGGTAGAATCGTCAGCTTGCATAAATGAAAAATTCTTGGTGAGATTTCATAAGGTAGTTGGGTTATTGCTGATTTATGGCGAAAAATACATTTATGGCTAGAAGATGATTATTGCATTAATGTGGATGAATGTGGATTATGTAGATAACTTTGTGCTTGTTACCTAATCCATTTGGATTTATGGGGTTAGATTGATCTTATCAAATAGATATTAGCGTGAACCAAGTTAATGAGCATGATAATGCGAAATGAATGACATTCCCTTGTTCAGGTAGTGTTCTGCTTATAGGCCGGGAGGGGGAAAAAAGGCGGTCCAATCTCATTCGAGCAGCCCAGGCAGCATTGTGCATCACCTTAGTTAACTTCCTGATCACCCAATTTTTCTCCAAGAAGCGCATTCCTGGTTACGCAAGATTAATACACCTGTCTCAGCATTTATGCTTAAGACGAATGGCATAGCATCTACCTGTAAAACCCCCTTTGGGGAACTGTATGATGGCTGATCAAATTAGACCACTACAAAATCAACTTCTTATAAAAGAGAATCCTTTGCTACTTTAATTGGGATCTCTGGATATTTAAACCGAGCCAATCCTACTTGAAGATTTCGTTACTGTCGGAGGCAAATAAATAGTTTTGAGAATTGATTAAAATCACAATACTCATTGCGTTATTCGATCGACGAGGTAAGATCTGGTATCGAAAGCTGATCAATAATTCTACACCATTTCTGGAACATCTACTTAATTATTCTAAATTTTCAGGTTGAGGGAAGATATGAGCAGTACTATAATCAAATGGAAGAAGTGACTTCAAATAGAATAGAGTGTGTGAATTATGAGTGTGTGAGGTGTAAAGAGTGTTAGAGAGAGTTGAGAGAATTCAAATGAGTATATATACTCAAATCTGTCTAGTAATCAGATGTATCTTCTTCTATTCAATCAAATTCATACAAATCGTCTCTGTAGAATGTAGCATTCTTAGAATGTTATCATGGTATCAGATTCCGAAATTTTAATTTCTGAGGGTATCGATCCATCTTCTTCCGTTGTTCTTCAACTTTTATTTCTTCTTCAACAACTCTTTCTGAATCTAATCAATTCAACAACTCTCCTGCTTCATTGAATCAGATTTTCGTTTCTGCAATTAGGTATTTCAATTGCTGAAGTTTTTATTGGAGATTGATAAGGTTTTTTTTTAAGTGAAGATTTGCTCCTGGAATTCGTGTGAAGTTTGGATTTGATCCTGATGCTTTACTGCTACGTCTTCAAAAAGATCAAGCATGATACTCAGATCTGAAATTTGGTTTTCTAGTTTGTCTTCTTGCGATTCTTGAGTACAATCTAGAGTTCAATTGTTTTTTTTGTTTATTAATTTCAAATTGGATTTTGGTTGTTTCATGATGTCTCAATCTCAACTGGTAAATCGAATCAATGCTGGTAGTCTCTGTTTATATCTCTTGATTACTTCAAATCTGATCTCATGTGTTCAATTTCTACATCACTATCTCATCAACATTCATTTTCGTCTTCAATTTTTTTTTTTCATCGTAACTATGTTTGAGTTTGAACTAGTTCTTTTATCACGGTACTGATTCCTGAATCTATTCGATCTGACCATGCCTATTTCTGCTACAATAGTTAGTTAGGAAGAAGCTTAATGTTGTCCCATTGGATAGTGGAGAAAGATTCTTCTTAAATTCAGTAGAATATTGGGGTAAGTGTGTGTGTTGACTGTTTGTTGCACCACTGTGTGCTTAATCTTGCTTTGGTTAGCCCCTCCTCTCAATGTTACTTTAGTACAGTCCTCACAGTAGTGGTATGTGAGTGAGTTGGCTTGTGAGTGTGAATGATAGAGCTGCAGATGAGGTTATGAGATTGAAATTGGTGTGGTACTGGTATACAAGTTGAAGTTCTCTTTGATGAGTTTGCATTCAATTGTGAATGTGGCCTGTGATTCTTTATCTTTTACTTTCTTATTTGTTTTGTGAATGAATAATACAAGGTCCAGCTGAGATCATGTTGTGACTACATCAATGGAATAAGTATGATTCTGCATATGATTCTGTGCGAAACCTGCAATCCTTTATTCTTTACCTTCTACTGTTAGGTATCTATATTAGTTGGCAATAAGTGATTCAGTTTTGTGAATCTGTTTCTCGTATTTGTTGGTTCTGGTCTTTTGCAAGTACTTTGTGAGCAAGTGTTGAATCAGCCACCAGATTAGCCATTGCAGCTGCAGCTTTTATTGGCTTTCTTACTTCTTCTGGTCATTTGTTCTCTTCTTGGAGTGCAGCTGGGGTACTTAGTTTGCTGATGTTAGGTGCTCACATTCTCTATATCATAGTCTTGCTCTGCACCAAGGTTCTGATGCTTATTCATGCTTCTTTGGTGTCCACCATTAGTACACAACTACACTCTACTCAAACTGCTCTCTTATGATTTGGTATCTATGGATGAGTTTACTGACTGTCTTCTCATGGTATGCAACTACACCACCAACCACCTCTACTTCTGTCAGCATGCTTTATATCTATTTAGTTTTGGAGTTGGTGTTTGTGCTTTACTTGGATTTACTACTACTTCTGGCTACTTCAACTACTACTACTACTGCCTACACCCACTGCAACTACTACTACACAATTTGATACTACTTCTGGACTACTCCTTGTTATATCTTCTTCAACTCATGTTGTTGCATCCTTCTTTTTATACTCCTCACATGTTCTTCTGCACCAAATAGTCCTACTGCATCCACTTATAATCGTGTATGAATTATGAGTGTGTGCAATCTCAAGTTGTCTTTTTACATACCACTTGAGATTGAGGGAGGGTAATAGAATAGAGTGTGTGAATTATGAGTGTGTGATATGTACGCTGCGAGGTGTAAGAGTGTTAGAGAGAGTTGAGAGAATTCAGTTGAGTATATATACTCAAGTCTGTCCTGTGATCAGATGTATCTTCTTCTATTCAATCAAATTCATACAAATCGTCTCAGTAGAAATGTAGCATTCTTAGAATGTTATCAACTTCATCATTTGAGATGATAGCAGCTAAGTCTTACACTGCTACGGACTTGATATCAAGCAATTTCAAGGCATATAGCTGCTGGGTTGTCATCTCATCTCAACTCAATGAAATGTTTTAAACTGGAAATCACCTTTTAGGCCTAATTATAGATGCAAGCTTATAGCTGCATCAACGTTATATTGGTTTTGCTGGTTATATGGATTTTGCTGGCTATCCGTATTTTTCAGGATTTCCAGCTGACATGTGAACAAATGCTGGTGCTGCTCTTCGGGTTTGCACTCTTCCTCCTAGCTGCAGCTGCATTCTTCATGAGGGTAGTAGTTGAAGATTTTTTCAACAAATTAGAGCTTTTTATTTCTGTGTGTTGTGTGTTTTCGTTTTATTCCGGAATCCTGACGAGTTAAGTAAATCAGGAGGATGAATTACAACTTAATGCATTACCACCATTAATTCTGACAGGATATAGGCTGTTAGAACGATAAGGTTAGAGGATGAATTACAACCCTCAAATCCAAGCAAACCCAAACCACATAAAATACATCCTTCAGATGAAAAAGAAAACAGAAAAGAAAAGAACAACCATGAACAGCAGCAGACTCTTCGATTGATCTCTTTTAACATCAACATCATCATATTCTTTGCTCTGTTTTGTTATTATTTATGCAATTTCAGATGATAATTAATTTCCTTATCATCATCGATCTTTAAGCTTCAGCAGTCTCAGCTGATTCAGCAGCAGCAAGGATAAGTTCTGGTACAATACCTCCCATATCAGTGTAGTTTCCATCAATCACATTAGGTTGTCCCAATGCCTTCAATGCCAAATGTGCTGCCTTTTGCCCTGATATCATCATAGCTCCGAATGTTGGTCCCTGTATTAATATTCCATCAGAATTTAGACTCATCTCCTTGAATTATAATAATGAAAATCAACCAAAAATATTAAGCTTACCATTCTTGGGGCACCATCAATTTCAGCAACTTCCATACCAGTAACAATCATACCAGGAACAATTTCTCTAGTGAGTCTGACAATGGCATCTTCAGCAGTGTTCATGTCAAGAGCTTTCATTCCAGGGACTGAGTCGATTAAACCAATACTCTTCAACCTTTTAACACCAGTAGCACCAAAAGGACCATCGTGACCACATGAACTGACTACAATCTTGGCTTCCATGACATTAGGGTCCATGCAGGATTGTGTATCATGGTTCATTGAGACTAATGCCCAGTTGGTAACAACTCCTGCAACTTTATCGTCTTTAACGATCAGATCCTCTACTGCAACAGCATTGAACAACTTGACGTTTGGTCTTGCCAACAACTTTGACATGATGGTGGAAGTGAACAAGGCAGCGTGCTTGATGACGACATAGGTGTCTTGTTCATCGTATTCGATTTCGAGTTCATCCAAGAATTTGTGAGCTGGTTTTCGAACAATCATAGCAGAGAAAAGCTGTCCACCTAACCAAGCACCACCACCTGGAGATACTGATTGTTCAATAAGTGCAACATTAACGTTAGGGTTCTTACTGATTTCATAAGCACATGTTAGACCAGCTGAACCAGCACCAACAACAACAACATCGGTATCGGCATAAGTAATCATATCCATCATGTAACGACGGGTCATTTCACGAGAAACGATTGATTCTTTGATTGGTTCAAACTTGAATGCTGTGAGATCATAAGGTGGGTTTGCTGATGACATAGAGATTGATGATGAAGTGTTGTTTTGGGAAGTTGATCGGATGGGTTGGGTTCTTGATGGGATTTGGATGCCATGGAATGAAGATTGAGTTTCTAGGAAAGGTGTTTTAGAAAGGGGTGAAATAAGGGTTATTGCCATGGTTGCCATTACAAAGAAGAGTTCTTACTTCGGTTCTGTCTGTGTTTCTCTGTATGAGTGAGTGGTGGTGCTTAAGATGAGGAATGTGAAGAGTTAAGAGAAATAGTGGTTTGTTTATATGGAAGAAAATCGTTAGAAAATATCTTATCTACACATGACACGAGAATCGGTGATTAACAGAGTCAAATCGGTCAAATTTTAAAAGTTCAAAATGGATTAATTTACCTAGCTTTGGTTTTGTTGGGCTGAGAAAAACTAATCTGGGGATATTTATTTATACCCATCCAAACCTAGTTGTTATAGAATGTTCAAATAATGGGTAAAAACCATTTATACCTTTTCACTAATAAAAAGCTAAAACAACTTCACTCATCCTCTTCCTTTTCTCCATCTCTTTCTCCCTCATATCACAACCTCTTTCTCTTTTCATTTTTCTTCTCATTTTCCTTCTCCATCTCCATACAAAAACTAATTAGGCTACATGATCAAAGAATCCAACTATTGAATCTCAATCGAAGGGAAAGGAAAAGATGGTGAGCGAAGAACGCGAAATCAATGAAATCGATTCGTCCACTGATTTCGACGATATGACCCTCCATCAATTTCAAAAAGCCCATATAAGGTAAGTTTAAATTTTAGAGTTTTAATGATTACTTTTGAATAAATCAGGAAAAAAAATCTATGGTTTTCTGAAACGATTCATAATCGGTAGATATTTAGTAGATTTTATCTATCGATTAGGCATCGTGTTCTTCAATTCTGAAGAACATCATCCATAATCGGCAGATCTACTTTAATTTTATCTACCGATTATGACCTGCAATTTGTTTCAGGATATTTATCTGGAACAACTAGTAGTTATAGAATCGGTTTATCTACCGATTAAACATTGTATTTTTAGATAAACCAGTTTTAGGGATAGACTTTAATTGGTAGATAATAAACTATTATTAACTACTGATTATGGTACCATTCAACAACTAGTTTTCTGTTAAAAATTGAACTTTAATCAGTAGATAATTTGTGAACCTAAACGACCGATTAATTATAATCGGAAGATTATGAGGAACCCGACCTACCGATTGTGGGAAATCAATGATTATTTTATATTTTTATCTACCGAGTAAGGGTCAATTCAATATTGGAATAATTTTGTTGGCTATTATCAGTTATTAGGTTTTGATTCTTTTCATTTTGGTTGCTCATTCATGTCTCTGAATTATTTCTCAAATACGGTTTGTGTTAAATGTTCTCTTGTTTCCAGGAAGCCGAAAGTATCAAGGAGTGGAAAAGTGAAGGCTACTCCTCCTTCAGAACCTCTTCCCAAAATATCTAGACCAGTAACTCCAATTGAATGTCTAGAAATGATGGTCAAATATCGGGATTTTGTAGAATGGCTAGAAGCTCCTGAGAACCGCATTAATGGACATAAGAAGAAGAAGAAACAGATGATTATCAGGATGTTTATAATATGGTTCATAAAACCATTTGATACGAAAGTGACTTTCCGTACAAATGTACACTTGAAGAGTTAGCAGAAAAGGCTAAGGATGCTAAGGAGTTAAAAGAAAGAGATGATCATGATCCGAGAACCTTTTTCAAGGAAAGCGACTTTGAAGGTGTAATCCCATATTACAATGAAGATGGTGAGTACATAGGTCCACCTGAGTTATTGGAAGAAAAGGCTGATGAAAACAGGAAGTTGTTAGATGATGAGGCTAGGAAGAAGAGAAGATTTAAAACTGGTGTTAGGAAGAAAAGTATCAAGGAGTGGAAGATTTGGAGGTGGTCGATCTGGTTGATAAGTATGGATGTCTATTTTACTTTTTATTTCGTTGTTGGCAGGTGTTTATTTTGAATAATATTATGTTTTAAGGGGGATAAACAAGTTTCTTTTCTTTAAGGTTAGACAATCTTATGTTAACTTTTTAATGTTTATTTCATTTTAGCTCACCTGCAATTTATCTCACATGCAATTTAGCTCACCTCAATTGCTAGTACAGTTTAGAAAAGTATCAAGGTAGCCTATTATAATCGGTAGTTAGTGGTTATCACTTTCAACCGATTATTGAGCAATCAGACGTTTTGTTTTTATCAAACTACAGATTGTGTGATAATCGGTAGGAAACTATCACCAATTAACTACCGATTTGAAACACAAACTAATCAGGATTCTGAACCTGAAACTCAACATAATCGGTAGATAAATTTGGTTACTTTCTTCCAATTGTGATAATATCAAAATTATAAGTGTTCAAAATTTGGGAAAAATTATCTTTGGGGCTACTATAACAATCGATAGTTAAATGATTCGTCTAAACTACCGATTGTGATAGTAGCAAAATTATAAATTTTCAAAAATTGGGAAAATTTATATTGGGGGATACGTTTACAATTGGTAGATAATAGATCCCACGAAACTGCGATTGTAAGAGAATATTATCGAAATTGGGAAGAAAAATCAGTGTGGGGCATATATTACAATCGGTAGATATTTTAGTTCCCTAGACTACCGATTATGCAAGAAGATAAAAAATTCAAAATTCAAAACAAAGAATTTGGGGCTTACTGGACAATCGGTAGTAATCGATTCCATCGAAACTACCGATTAAGATGAATTTTTAGACAGTATGTATAATCGATAGATACTCCATCATCTATCGATTCTGGGATGTCAACAACGTTAAATTCAAGCAAAAATAGAGTTTTTTAGCTAACGATCACATAAATACGCATAAAAAGTTGGTTTTTGAGTTTCCTAACACAATACATGTTTGTTTAATGCATTATTATCTACAAATTGATGTAATTCTTCATTTTCACAATTTAATCACCAAAACCTAATTTTGTTTCAATGGTTTCTTGATTTTTTCTTCTTCTTCTCTAACACTAACTATATAATCAAAATTAATAACTAATTAATCATGATTAACACTAATTAACCAAGGATAGATTAGCCATTACATAAAATATATGGATAAGGGGTGATGGAAAATTACTTCCTAATGACACTATTTTGTCTTATTAGTAGCCCCCAATTAGTTTTTCTCATCCCCAAAATGTCAGGTTAATTTATCGTGTTGTTCTTGATTTATTCACGATTTACAAAGGAGATACCACTACTAGTGGGGCTGACACCATTCCATATAGACAAACAAATCCTAAATGATGTTGACCGTCAAATCGATTAAATGGTATCCCCTGTTAGTTTTCGTATCCCCTTTATAAATCATGGATTTATTGAGTTGTTTCAATTCATGTTAATATTTAATGATCCCGTTATCTTGTTCTAGGATTTATGTTTGATGAATCACTTTGAATGTTAATGTTTTTTTGGTCTGTTTTTTTTTTTTTGAAAAACATTCCCTTCTTCCATCTGATTAGAGCTTTTTCCTTATTTGTTTAATTAACTTTTCTTTTGATATCTTAGAGTGATAATTTTTGTACAAATGACCAGCTAATCGTTGGATTTTCAGTATCTACTATATTACCCCAATGGTGGTCATATAAGCAGTGGTGCTTGAGGTTTCTCTATTTTGTTATCAGCTGTGCCTGGCTCTAAGTTATAACGCAGTGCTGAAAAATACTCCTTGGGTTATTCAAGGCTATTTTTGGTGCTTAAAGTACACTTAAAGTATATGATCCAAGGTTCCGGTTGAAGATATAAAGTTCACCCACCAAATATCCACTGTACATGTGGCATCATCTTAGAACAATAGAGCAATTAAAGTACAATACACATGTCATGTATTGAATCAAATCCAAAAAACACTTTACGTCATCTCGAGGAAGATTCAAAATGAACGGCTATAGATGGTCTCATTGACACTGATGAGACTAGACAGAGTGACAGTTGTCTAGGTGTGGGATAAAGCTCATCTGACACCATTAAATGCAAAAACAGTGTACACGTGGTGCACATTAAATGGAACGGAAAAGAGGTGGATACGTAGCACTCGACCTACCCGCACCAAAGCAGTGGCAACACGCACGTGGCAAATCCTGATACGATGATGAAGAGGTGAGCCCACAACCTTTAACATCCTGCACCAGCAGAATAGCAGCGGAAGAGCTACCCGCACCAACCTCGTGCTGGAAAAGTGCAAGACATCTAAGAGGAGTACAAGGCATCTAAGAGGAGATGGGTCCCACGATTAACTTTATAAATACCCAATTCCACCAATGGATTAAGGGCCGGATAATCTTGGAAGAAAATAAAGAGATATAGCATTATAAAAGAGAGAGGTAACAGTGAGACTTTGTAAGGTATTTATCCTTCTATACTATAGTCATTCGATTTCTGATAACTCGTTGTAATTTTCTTGAGTCATAGTGAAGCCTAACACAATACCCATGTGAAGTTTGCATAGCCGAACCAGGTAAAAATATGTGTCTATATTTATTTACATATTTACATTCCACGTATTGCATCATGTTTACCTTATTTGTAACTTGCACTGCATTCATTGATAGCGACCAGTAGATTCACTATATGATCAATTAGAGCAAATCCAGTGGGCATTGATATATCTTCCAATTTGCCAAGCCAGGTGGATAGGCAAACTAAGTTTTGGGAAGTGGGGAGTTAGATAAAAGAAGCAAACAGAATCGATCGAGCCAACTTACGCCGCTCGGCTTAGGTTGGCTCGCCAATGGTCAGATCTCAACGGTCGAATCTAACGGATATAACAATCCACCAACCATACGAAACTTAGAAGTGGCGGATTTGCTAACGCAGGACTAAAGGCATTTATAGTCGACAAATTATATGGTGAAATTGATCCAGAAAATCTAGACCCTGACAACGATACATAAATAGCTAAGGTCTTTATTTTATGGTTATTTGGTGTATGTTTTTTCCCCAACTCAAAAAGTTCTTCTCAAGTAGGATGGATAGAGGTGTTGCAAGATATGAAAAATGATGTCGATTATATATGATTGGGGCTCTGCTATATTAGCCGAGCTTTACGTTAGTCTTGATGTCATGCTTGGGTGGGTCAAACATGGAAAGTGTATGTGGAATCTTTGAAGTAAATATGATAATAGCCTTTCAATGACAACGACTATATAATTTATAATTTCGATCATAGCCTTTCATCTAGGTATAATCAAACGACTATTTATGATTTTAAGAATAAACTAATTCAATTTTTAAATTTTAATTAAATATAACTTGATTTTAAAAGGAATAAACAAGTTTAATATTTTGATTGAATTAACTAAAATTATATTAAAACATTAATCTCTATTATATTAATTTAATATACTACGCTCTTTTACAAGATATAAGCCAGGGAAACAAAAGCTTAAATTACATAAACACTTCAATAGAAATCTCAAACAATCTTGGGCTTCCTATTTATCTTTATTTGACGTATTTTCCATTCGATGCGCTCTTGAGAAGATTTTTCTTGGTTTTTGTGTGCAGTACTATGGTTAACTTTCAAATTTTCTTTTCCTTCAATTTTCTTGTCTTGAATTCTTCTTTTTCTTACAACTGCAGATTTGACTTAGTTAACATCTAAATTTTTTAGACCTCTTTGTTTTTTCTCATTCTCTATTTTCTTATAACCATCTTACTGATAGCATCTTCAAGTATGACTCCAGAAAAATCAAGTTGGGTTGCCATTTTTGCCATTTTTTTCTGAATTTTTTTGAATAGAAATTGAGATCAAGAGTTTGGGATGGAAAGATTAAGATCAAAGTAAAAGTAGAAGAATTTTTAAGTGAGTAAGGTGTGATTTTGAAGTTGAAAATGTTTAAATTTATAGGAAAAGAAATATGAGCCGTTAAAATTCAATCGTTGTCGAATTAACCTGAGCCGAGCAGCTCAAGCTGGATCGATGGATTCAACTTGAGGCACGATGGGCAAACCCCCTCAAAATACCAATTTATTAATCCATTTAAAAAATTACCCATTTCAAAATAGATGGCTGATTGACAAATTAGTCGATATACCCGCCCTACTGAAATTGTTGTTAGCGTTCACAAATGGTCTACAATGCAAGAGGGAAAGGCCTTACCATTATCTCTTTTGATCTGATTGAATTAACACCTACATCACGAAGGGCACTCATGGAGTCTGTATATGAATGAAAGGTAATAAAGTCTTTTGTTTTTTTTCCTTGTTATTTCAGTATCTTTTTATGCCACTCACTTTTCTGCAAAAAAAAAAAAAAAGACACCATACCATACTACCAGAGTTACGGTTGGGTTTATTGGCCCAACCCAACCGTAATTCTTCCTGGATACAAATAAAAATGTCACCGTTTTGATCATAACTCCTTCATACGATGTCCGATTGACCTCATTTTTTTTGGGTTAGCTCCGTCTTTCAATTTTCTACAAGATAGAAATGAAAAAAATCTCAAAATATATTTATCTAATTTTACAATTGGGGTTTAAAGATTCGTTACGGTTGGGTTTCAATGCAAAACCCAACCGTAACTATATCATGAAACATGCAACTAACATAATTAGTTACGGTTGGGTTTTTAGCCAAACCCCAACCGTAAATTCTACTGATAACTCAAAATTTGGAATCTCTAATTTGTTGATTTTTCGGTTTTTGTGTGTTTGAATGACCCAATTTACCTACAATCTAGTTAAAATGGTTGAATAACTTCAAAATTTGGATTTTAAAACTCAAATTTGACCTTAAAAGTCAATGCTAAAAAGGATGAGTTAGGTTGGGTTTTAAGCCAAACCCAACCGTAACTATGTGTTCAAAGGGTGTTCATAGTGTTCTTGAGGTTACGGTTGGGTTTGGAGTCAAAACCCAACCGTAACTTAAGGTGTTCTTCGGTGTTCTTGGTGTTACGGTTGGGTTCGTAATGAAACCCAACCGTAACTGTCTCTGAATCACACAAAATCAAACTTTTAATTCGTGATTTCATCTAATTTGAGCCATAAAATGATCAAGATTTTAATCTAGAAAGACCTAAATAGTTACTATGGTTGATTGAATCAAAAACTAGGGTTTAAAAAAAAACGAAATTTTTTTCTCACATTTCATCTAGTTTTTCATCCCCAAATCACAAATCAAAAAAAAAAAATTGATTTCAATTTGTGTTAGTCAAAGATTAAGTTTAATTAACCATGATTAGCTTAATTAAAATTTCACTAAGTAAGGTAATTAACATATTAATGAAGGGTGATTTGGGTATTGTGAAAATATTATGGATAAGGGGTTTTTAAGTTTTACTTCATAATGTCCCTATTTCGTCTTATTAGAGGAGCCCCTCTATTGATATGGGAGCCCCTATATCAGCCTTCAAAATTTAATACACCCCCAAGTAAGGTAGGTACCTCTGTTAGCAATCTTCAATTCTAATGCAGGAGTAGTCCAAAAACGACTCGCTACTTACTGCTGAAATGGTTAACAGGATTACCGAGCCTATGACGCTAGGTGGGTTAATAGGAATGCGGAGCCTGTATGGCTAGGTGGTTAATAGGTTTATCGACCCAAGAGGGGTAGGTGGATAAGACTTGAGAGGATTATCGAGCCTAGGCGATATATGTCAGCATAAAATGTTTGTATTTTTTTTTAGTTTTCCCTATTTTTCATCCTCACTTTTTCTATTTTCCATTCTTCTCACAATTTCTAAAAGTAATCTACTTTTCAATTCTTATTTCTTCTATGTATCACCTATAAAAGTCAAATGAATCTTGACTATAACTATTATCACTTTTGTTTTCTTCTTCAATAATCTTCCCTATTCATTAAACAAAATCGTTAAAAACTCTTAAAAACCCATCAAAACTATATGTTAGATTTTTATTCAATTATTATAGTACACATATTCCTCTTTTTTTATCATTTAATTCGTTGAGACGTAGACGAATTAATCAACTATTAATTGGTGTTCCATTATGGAAGATTTAATTATTGAAAATCTAGGAAAAAATATCCAAACCCTAGATGAATCGACGAATATTAAAGAAGATTATCTTAATTCTATTGAAAACCCATTATGTGAACAAGGTTTAGAGGTTAGTAAGTAACCTAATTATCCTAATTAATTACCGAGTTTATTTTTATTTTTATTTTCAGAAGAACTGGTCGGTCTATTTAAGACGGCCATAAAAGGTTTAAGTCGTTCAGGTTTGGACGACTATTACCATTTATGGTCATCCGATAACTGGTGACTATATTCCCTCGCAGTTGTTCGGTTCTGGTCGACTGAAGGCAGTCATAGTCGTCCGGATCTGGACTACCGCTATTTCAATGTTTTTGATTTATCCTGACTTGAGTTTCTGTCAATTTTTACGTCATACAGTTGTCCATTGTTCAACCACATGTTGAATCGACTGAAAAAGCTATATGTGATGAAGAAAGAGACGATGAGGCTATTTTTGATATCGTGGACCAACGTAATATAGAGGAACCACAACAAATCAATGTCGAAGGCTTTGATTTTACTGAGTACTTTACCACAGATAAAGTGGGGTTCTATATTATGTTTTGCAAGTGATATATCAATTATTTTGGTCGTTTTGTAATGGTAGTGTTGATATATTTTTTGTTTGTTGTGTGTAGACATTTGAATCAAAAGAAAACGTTATTGAATGGTGTCACGAGATCGGTAGTCAATACAATATAGTTGTTGTGATTGCAAAGGTGGTGAATAAGAATGAGAATCAAGGTGGGGTTCCACCATTGTATTTGGATGTGAGAGAGGTGGGAATATAGGAAACACAACTATACAGCGAGTTCTTCGAAATGTCGGAAAGGAACTGTCAGTAAAAAATGTAAATGTCCCTTTAAGTTGCGGTCGACATGTGTAGCCGCTTCAAAATGGAATTTGGTTGTTAGAGATGGAAACCATAACCATACTCATGCAGATACACTTTTGGGGAATTCGTACGCTGGTAGACTATCAGAGGAAGAAGAATTTTTTTATATAAAATTCCACGAGCACGGCTTGCCACCTAGACAGATTCTTTTTGCTTTTAAGGTAAATTTTAAAAAGAATCTTTCAACTGTGAAGACCATCGAAACCTGCATACAAAAGCATAGGATTTCTGAAGGTGCGAGAAGAACTAAGATGCAATTATTATATAAGTATCTGGATGATGCCCATTATGTAACATGGAATAGGCAAAATCTCGATACAAGTGAGGTGACTGATATCTTTTGGGCACATCCCGAATCCACAGTATGTGCTCAGTGTTTTCCTTCAGTCATGATTATTTATTGTACATATAAGACAAACCGATGGAAAATGCCTTTGTTTCATACGGCGGGTATGACATCTATGGGACAACATTCTCCATTGTTTTTGCATTTATGAGCGCTGAGCTAACAAATAACTATGAATGGGCCTTGCAACATCTGAGATCACTTTACTCTCCAACAAACTTACCATCTGTTATTGTCACCGAGAACGATCAAGCCTTGATTAACAGTATAGGTATTGTTTTCCCAGAAGCATGAAGATCGTTATATACGTGGCATATTCAAAAGAATGTGTACTCTCACTTCCGCTTATCAACTAGAAAAGAAAAAATCATGAAAGAACTCAAATAGAATGAGAGAAACAGTGTGGAATGTACTATTCTTAATAAAGACAAGGGTACAATTAATCAAGAAGATGAAGCAGAAGAAGATGATCCTCTAAAAGATCTAGAAGATGATTAGGGGTGGGTTGTTAGAACGAAAACAATATCTGTATTCGATGTGGGGTTGGAATCCTTTGTACGTAAATATGTGAAACGATATCCTGAAGTAATTAAATATATCTATGAGAATGTACTTGTCAATAAGGAATATTTTGCATATGCATGTACTAATGAAGTTAAATATTTGGAATCCGAACTTCTAATCGCGTGGAAGGTGCACATAGTACCTTAAAGTGATTCTTGAGAAATAGTCAAGGTGGGTTTGTTGAATGCTGGCAAAAAATGCACAAGATGCATGAACCGCGACTTGTTACTATTAAAGTCAAATTTCAACAAAGTACGACTTTTATCAAGCATGAGCACAATATAGATGATTTCAAGGGTCTACATCACCATGTCTCACAATACGCCTTAAACTTCATCATCTCTGAAATAAGAAGATTGGAAAAGTCGAAAACTGTTGTTGAAAAGTATTGTGGATGCATTTTATACAAGACGCATGACCTACCTTTTTCCCACATGATATCTGAATATCGGAATCAGAGTAAGCCAATCCCACTTTCTTCTATCGATTCGCAATGGAGGCTGATTAATTTAGTTCCACATGTTTCTCGTTCGGACATTGTGTTTGATTATCTGCCACGGTTAGAGATTCTAAGAAAAAAGTGGGAAAATTCTACTGATCCGGAAAAGTTTTGAATTAATGAATTAGTGAAAATTTTTGTAACTAAGCTTTCACAATCCAACATGAATAATTTTCAGGAACCACCATCTCCTGTTCGAAGCAAAGGAAGAAAAACAGTTGCCGAGAAGAAAAAGGAAAATTCTATAAAGAGAGATCTTTCTCATTATGAACATGTCGACTTAAAAAATAAGGTATTTTACCTGAGCATTTCGAAATCTTAATTATTATTTTTTTTAGATAATACATTCTACTTACTTATATATTTTACCTTTTTCTTAAATAAAATATAATCTTATTTGTACGAAATCGACATTCATAAGGTATCACCAGTAGAACAGGGGAGCACTCAAACTCAAGAACAGACGGGATTTTCTGATACCCAAGGTGCCAAAAAAAAAGGAAATATACAAAAAGAAATATTGAATATTGGGAGCAAAAGAAGACAAGAACAATAACTTCAGAGGTTACAAATGAAAATAAAAATGAAGAAATAGTAATTGAGGAATGTTCGGTCAGAAATGAAAAGCTTGATGTTACCGATAACGTTGGGATGAGAAACAGTAACAAACCACTCCAAATAACCATCATCAGAAGCCCAAGGAATATCATGATCAACAGGAAATGATCTTACTCCTTCGCTTAATAATGCATTTTTCCATTTTCCCAATGCCAATTAACTCTGTTATACTCAGCTTTATATGCTGCAGCTTTGTCACCCCTTCGAGGAGTTTCAGTTCGTAATGGACATCCTGGTTTGCTTTGAACCCTACCAAATTGACGAAGAACCCTCCCAGGTAGATTGGCTTTGTTATATCAAAGCAAACCATGGTTCTCGTGTGTCACGGACTAGAAAATTCCTCCCCCGGTGCTATGCGCTGGGCAGGCCAGAACTCTCAGATGCGCGGCTTGAAAGGCAGTAACCGTACCTTAAAGATTTACTTCTCGCTGGAAAATGCATGTAGATTTGCCTTCCTAATCATGCTTTGCAAGCATGATACTCGAAACGTAGTTTATATACTGCTCCAACTCACCCCTTGTTCTGTTAAGGGCTGAAGTCTATACAATCCAATGGTGATGCCCTTGGAAAGCATCACATGCTTACGAGCATTGCCAGGCCTAACTTATTCCTTGGACTAGCACTTAGGCCATTGAAGGCCTAATTTTTCGCTTCATCAACTCTGTTTCAACCATGTTCTATAGCCTGCACTGATCTTGCTCTTGCCAAGGGTGCAACATCCAGGCATATGTCATTCCATGCCGTAAAGGTTGATAGGAAGTATGAACAACCCATCAAATGGAATCGCAACTACCTCATCGAGTATGGAAACCATCATCTCTTGACTTGGCATTGCCGAGCCAGATGATATGAGTTACCAAAGTGTCGCAATCACCTCTAAATTAGATGATATGAACGACAAGGTGTTGCATCTCAATATATTGCATTGTGTCTGCCTACGTACCCAACCCGTACCTTAAAGGGATCAAGCATGACCGTAGTTCATCCGAATAGAGACAAACAACTTAATCCTATTAAGGCAAAGCCAACATCGATTCCTACTTCGTTGCAAGGCCAAAGGCCAAGCTAAGCCTAGTCCGTATAGGCCGAGGAACTTTAGCAAAGTATGCACATGCTTGTGCATAATTATCGCTACTTAGCATACATAATGCATTCTCGAGTACGCAACACGGATGAATGATGCTTTCGCATAATTCAAGCTTGCTCGGGTAAGCTACAAGTATATTGATGCTTAAGCATCAAGTATGCACCAACGTATAGGCCACATAGCATATATGTGCACTACCGCTCATGCACATTCAAACAAAGCTCTCTCCCTATATATGTCTTAATCGCATTTCCATATATTTGGAATAGAAGGATAAGGGACATCCATCGACTGCACATTTTAGTAGTGCATACTCGGGTACACATCACGGATTAGTGAAGCTTCCTCAGGTATGCATCCTCATGTACACTTCACAACAGTTGGGATGCTTGCTTGGTAAGCATCCTCGGGTACGCTTCACCGATTTCCAACCAACGACCCCTCCATATATATGTTTTATTCACATTTATACAAGTGGATATAAGGAGGGTAGATGACATTCATCTACTGCACTTTCTAGTGATGCATTCTCGGGTATGCATCACGGCATAGTAGTGCCTTAGCACTATGATGCCCTCTCGGTATGCAACATAGGGTCAGTGGTGCATTCTCAATCATGCATCACGGCATAATAGTATCTTAACACTATAATGTGTTCTCGAGTAAGCAACATAGGCTCAGTGATGCATTCTCAATCATGCATCACGGCATAATAGTGCCTTAGCA
>JAJJMC010022854.1:316381-365886 GCA_023531435.1 Papaver californicum
AGTGATGCATTCTCAATCATGCATCACGGCATAATAGTGCCTTAGCATTATGATGCGCTTTCGGGTACACAACATAGGGTCAGTGATGCATTCTCAATCATGTATCACGGCATAATAGTGTCTTAGCACTATGATGCTTTCTCGGGTAAGCAACATAGGGTCAGTGATGCAATCTCAATCATGCATCACGGTATAATAGTGTCTCAGAACTATAATTCGTTGTCGGGTAAACAACATAGGATCAGTGATGCATTCTCAATCATGCATCACGGCATAATAGTGCATTAACACTATAATGCATTCTCAGGTATGCAACATGAATTTCCAACCAACACCTCCTCCCTATATATGTTTTATTACCATTCCTATAAGTAAAGATAAGGAGAGTTAGGGGCATTTATCGACTGGGCTTTCTAGTGATGCATACTCGGATATGCATCACGGCACAATAGTGCCTCAGCACTATGATGCGCTCTCGGGTACGCGTCAAGGCCATTTGTGCCTTTCCCGGGTAAGGGTCATTTTTGACTTGTGATGCATTCTCGAGTATGCATCGTGCATAATAATGCCTTAGCACTATAATTCAAGGCCAATGCATCCACACCCTGATGCATTCCTAAGTAAATTTTACAAGCTTAGGATGAAGCTTCATCCCATGTCATGACGCGTCCCTGAGTAAGCGTCATGCAAAAATTACGGTTTTTACAATATGATATCCTGCAATGGGGAGAAAATTCTTCTGTTTTCATATGAATCCAAATCACCTGTGAGAAATCAATATAAAGTCAGTAACTAAATATGCAATTCATGATAAATAAAACATTATATTTTGTTGAACATACATCCCGAGGGGTAAGATCATCAAGCATCTCCCTAATAGTTATAACAGAAGATGGATTTGGAACTTGCGCTTTCCATTTACAAACTCGAGGCAATGACTCTTTTTAATTTCCATTTGCAATAGACCTACCGAGGAATAGAAAATGCTCATATATCCAAAACAAAAAAATTACAATAAAACTTACGTTAATAGACATACATAAACTTAGACAGAAAAACAACAACAAGAAAAAAGTTACCTGCAAAAGTGTGACACACCCGGTCAAACTTGAAGTTCCAAGACGAGAAGCAGAACCCAATTGATGGAATAAGTGAGATAAAATTGCATAACCGAATGAAACACATTCAAGATTGGTAATATATTTGAAACACTGAATCTAGTAGGCACCAATTGTATTTTTGGTCTTTTCTGGACATAATACAGAGCCAATCAAGTGAAGCGTGTATGCTATCGAAGCAGCTTCTTGATCTTTGTTAGAAAATGAATCGTTTATGCCCATCCATTTACTCTTCAACCATATGAGGCTAAGTGTTTGTTTCTTGTTCTTCGAAAATCCTTTTCTGATCTTGTTCTCATCAATGTGCAGATACTTAGAAACTAGGGAGGTTGCTTCATGGAAGTCAAGTTCTCTAGGACGTTTTGCTTGTACTGCTAACCCATCCATATTCAAGCCTATAATATTTATTACGTCGTCTTTGGTGATTGTCATTTCATCGAAAGGTAAGTGGAAAGTGTTTGATTCCGGATAAAATCTTTTTGTGAATACACTACATAACGCATCATCATATTTCATATGACCATTTTCAGCAATATGTAGTAAACCGGTCCTTCTCAATAAATTTTTGATGAATTTACGTTATTCAAGATTTAATTCATAGTGGGTGCTTTGATGATTGGATACCGAAAACATTCTTGTTGGTTTCTGCATAACAAGCATATTATGTTTCATAATACTAACAACTAAATAGTCAAAATGAATATAATTAGTTATAACAATGGTACCTCTCCACTCCAAATATGTGCTGTAATGTGGTCTTTATAAGTGATTAATAAAGACATATCTTGAGGAGTTCCATAATCATCTACAACTATATCATTCGGTTGTGAACATGAGTTAGAAGGAATGGAGGTGGATGGAACTTCTCCTACATCTTCAGAGGAATATGCCTCATTATTGTGTTTACCCCTGCAATCAAATCCAAAAATAGTTTGAAAAATATCACTAGTCGACTAAAGATAACCAATCATATAGTTGTAAAGTAGTTATATAATAAACATTTTAGAAACTATTGTGGTTAAATCCTATTAAACATGGTGAGTCATCTAGTGTTGTATGCAAATATGGATGAGTCTAGAATCATACAGTGGCAGTCAAGTTTGGTAACAAAATGTAAAATAAAACACCAAGTGAGGCATAGGTGTACAAGCATCTTAGTTACAGTGAAAGTAAGTGAGTCTGTAAACAAAGTTAAGGTCTGTGTACGACCAAGTTTTGAGAGAAATAAAATTTTGTTTTGATAAACTGTCGTTGAGTGATTGTGAACCAATTTTTAAATCTCTCTTAAACCCTTTGAGCTTTTAAACTCAATCCCATTTTCAACAAATTAATGTAACAAAAATAGCAGACCTAGAGAACTAAGGAACTTTACAAACCTTGGTTGAACAAAAACAAGCCTCATTTGCAATAACATAGCAAAAAAACAACCTTTGTTCTCCAATTTCCAAAACGAGTAAAAGAGACCAAAACCACACTAGAACATGTTAACTATATACTGAATTATCTCTATTACAGAGTACTACAACTCAGACTTTTCCTAGGATTTTATAGCTAGTATGAGTAAAAGCAATTACAACTCAGACCTCGACGACAAAACGTAAGGTCTATTTGATGCACACCCAAAATAGATTTGAACATTTCAGTTTTAATTTTACTTAACTAAAACCCTAAACCTCAAAATGATTAAATGAGTGAAAATGCAGATAGATTCAAATAAACACAGACTCAAATTTCGGAATGTTTATTGTACAATTAACAAATGCAAATCATTACATACTCAATTTCAGTCTCAAATCGAAAACCATTAACAACATAGCATATAAAAAATAACGATTTTGAAGACTAAAATTAGATTTAGATTTACCTCTTTTTTGGAATAGATTTTGATTGAACAATAACATGTTTTCTTGGAGGCATCTTTGTGTAAAAAATCGACCATGAAAAAAAAGAAGAAAAGGGTTTGAAGGATTTTAGGTAATAATGAAAAAAGAAGAAGGGATGCTGTTTCGGGTGGAGAAGATGAGATGGAGCCGGCGGTGCTGTGGTTAAGGTTTTCAGTGCTGGGTGGAATGAAAATAATAAGGGTGTGAAACATAAATTCAAAGAAGATGGTATTTAAGATTTTCTAAAATTCAGATGATGGAAAATAGGATAATAGGGGATGAGAATTAATATGGATGAAAAATAAAAAAAGTGGAAGCGGAAAATAGGTAAAACTTTTGTTTTCTTTTGAAGCATGAATGTTTATAATTCTACTCAACATATATATTAAGTGAAAGGAGAAGTACGCTTTGGTCCAAAATCAATTTAACTAGGTAAGAAATAATATTTTTATTTTAAATACGTAAATTTTAATTAAAAGTAAATAAAATAAAATTTGCAATACATTATAACTCCCCCTATAAAATATATAATAGCTTCAGGACCGACCGAATTAAATTATCATAATATTATATAATTAATAAAATGATAATTTATTAATTTATCAGAATATTTTACTTCTTAAGAATAATTAACAAAATTTACTGAATTATCGCAACAAATTGAATGTTAAGTGTCTTTTGAACTACCCTGAAGAGAACGCAATTTTGGATTTGCTTTTTTTCACTATTCTATAATTTGTTGATATTTTTTCTTAAGAAGATTTTGCAACTTACGCTCGGTAATCCTGCTAACTTTTTATGATTAGGGAACTGTGTTAGGGAATAAAGTAGGAGCGACACGTGTAAGACGATTAAGAAAGAAACAGTGAAATTAAAGAAGGATGAGAAGCATGCAATCAAAGCCATAACAAAGTAGTGGAACGGGACGAAAGTGACAGACTGAGCGAATTTCTGCACGGCTGACACGTAAGATCGGGAAAGTAACAACATTAAATGCATATAGTACGGGAAAGTAAGGTAATAATTACTTTACTGACACATAAGATCGGGACAACATCGGTATTCAAGGAGGACAGAGCACGTGTAAACCATGCAACGAACGCACCACGGATTTCAAGAAATGAAGAGCACGTGTAAATCATGCAAGGTGCGCACCAAAGAGAAAACATGACCTGTCAATCTTACAAACATCCCGATCATAATATAATAAGAAGAACGATAGTGGAGATCGGGACAAGTGAGACTCGTTACTATGACTATAAATAGAAGAGAGCATTCAATGGAGAAGGGGTGGGAAAAATTGAAGAGAAAAGGAAGAAGAGAGAAGATAAAAGAGATTAGAAGAAGAAAGTTTATTAGGTATGATAGATGATTCATTAAGATAGAACACGTATCTGTTTAAATTCTTTAAGAAATGTATTTGTAATTGTACCTTGGATCATATTTCTGATCCATCATCCATTGAATCGTAAAAACGTTTATCAAATTGTTATTTCTTTAAATGATTCTATGTATCCGTTTATTATGCAATCTTCAAATTATTGGTTGTTAATGTCAATGGGAAGATTGACATAAACAAACTGCATGTTTAATCCTTCAAAACCTACTGTTATTTCTTTGGTCTTCTTCACGGACTTTGATTAGGGTTTGCACAAAAAATAAAAAAAATGACACCAATTTGGGAAAAACCTCACTTTCACTTTCTATATTTCGATCTCGAACTACGTCTCTGAAAACGAAGATATTAGTTTCTCTCTTCTTAGTATGATTTGGTAGGTGAGGTTAGGGCAGATGTAATAATCTCAACCCACATCTAAAAAGATCGAATGTAAACCGTTCATCTCTACAATGGTAGTTTTGAATTTTAAATTTTTAAATATTTTATTATAAAACACACGAGCACCGTATGTGCTCCTTTAACAGGTCTGTTACTGTACATCCAAATTAAAGAAGGCTTTATCTATTAGCAATTTAAAAAGAGAATGTTGCGAAATATTTTTTTTTTTTTTTGAAAAAACACAGAAAATCCTTTCTTTCTTATATATCTCTAGAAAAATTTATATACTATTCTCTCTTTAATAAAATAATCCTTCTGGTTGAAGAAGAAAAAAAAAGATTTACTACGATAAATGACCATATAAAAGTTAAGAGACTTATAGTAATAAAATTCACAGTCATTATTTTTTATTGATTTTAAAGTCATTAAAATTTATAACATGGATGTATTTTTTATAAATTTTTATAAATATCGTTGTCAGAAGAGATTTCCTCCCCTTGGATTCTCTGAATAAACCATTTTCTACTACAATATATTGATAACATTTTACTAAAATTAAATGTTATTAAATGTTTTATCGTCTAATTCCCATTATATAACACCGCTCATTGGTTTCATTTTTCATATGAAAACCACAATAGGAAAACCGCAATTGAGGATGAACCCTTCTTCTAAAAAGAATAAATTAACATATTTTCTTTCTTCTAAAAAAGAAATTTAGTAGCTTTTCTTTTCTGATCAACAAAATACTCCTAGATTAAAAGAGAGAAGCTACTACGAGAATGAAAATGCATATAAGAGCTAAAGTGGAGTCAGAATTTGTGCTAAATGGTTAAACATCATTTGTGTAGTTTTAAATTTTTTTAGATAGCATCATATTTTGATCACAATAATAAGCTAATGTCGATTTGTTATGCAGCTACCAATCCTAGCCCTATCTGCATTCACAGTGAAGCATATGGGCCCGAAGAGAAGACATGTTGGGCCTAAATCACCAAAAGTTAAGAATTTTCTTATACTCATCCCTAATTCTTTAATTTTTGCATTTAGCCAGTTGTTTGGTGTGCTCTGATAGCCGGTTGCAAAGACAAGGGCATCAAATTGCTGAATCTCACAATTGTTGAATTCGACGCTGTTTTTTCAATCTTCGTCATTTCAGGTCCTCCGGTAGGCCTATGTATCCCATACTGGTCTAAATTGCCATAAGCTAGACTTGCAACGGCTAGTGTTATGACATCCACAAGTCATGAGGGCAAATCACTAAGAAGATATTCATACCTAGCCAGATCATTTCTTTTTTTGATAAAGAGAAGATTATATTAGAGAAAGGGAGAATACAGAAGTTTCTTACAAGAAGTGAGAAAGAAAGAAAAGAACAAAAGAAAACACATATACAAAAGATTACATCTTTCAAGTAAAAATAAGGTCCCAATTGAAAATGATGCTACTAAAATTGCTTCTAATGTCAGGTTTGAAAAGAGCTGCTCAAGAATAAATGAGAATTCTTGCATCTTGACAAAGTTGATCTTCATTTTTGAACTTTCCCTCAAAAATTCTTGAGTTTCTTTCAATCCATTTTGTCCAAAGAGCCGCAACAGGTATTAAAAACCATACCCTTTTGTCAATTTCATGAGTTTTGTAGGTTTCCCAAGTGTGATTACCATTTTTCATGATCATCACAACCAAAACTTAATTGTACTAAAAATGACATTTTAATGGTCAAAATGATACAGTAGAAATGAAGTGTTGAAATGATACAGAGAAACAAAATTAAAATGAAAATGAAATCAAAAATAAAAGTAAAATCAACACAAGAATTAACGTGGTTCGACAAAGATTTACCTACATCCACGGGTGATGGAAGTTGAAACTCTTATTGATTTGTTTTGGTTACAGTTGAAATGAACCAGAAGAAAATTCAGCCAAAAGGGAAAAATTCTCTTGTCTCTCACTCAAAAATTGTATTTAAAGGGGTAAAAGAGATGACATTTACCAAAATATCCTTTGCCACATGTCAATAAAGTCTGCCACGTGTCGATGAAGATTCACCACAGTTCGCCATATGTCGAAGAAGATACACCACATTCCGCCATGTGTCAATGGAGTCCGCCACGTGTCCCTATTAATCTTATCTTCAAATGGTCTCAATCCAATTTTAATACGGGCAAAGATTGGTACAGGCAATTGGTGCGGGACTTGGTGCGAGACTTGATGCGAGACTTGATGCTGGAAATTGATAGCTTTAGCATTGAGCGGGAAATGTTGAATTTGAAATGATCACTTTGTATGTCCAATTACTGCACCACTTGCGGACTTCAACAGACACAAAGTGTTTTGAACACAGCCTCAGTTGCAGCTGCGGTCCAATTACTGTGGGCTTGCGCTATTGTTGAATCGGGCTTGAACTTAAGGTTGCGGAAGAATGGTGCGGGAATGGGCACATTTACTTCAAGTGAAGTGGGACTTGCTGTGCGGGAATGATGGCTGCGCTACGGACCATGAAGACTTGAGTTTGGGCGGGAATTTATATCATTCAAATGGGTCACTTTTTGGTTGCGGACCATGAAGTCTGAAGTCTTGCTGCGGGAAATGGCACTTCAAACTGTGGCGGAAATGAAACTATTCAAACTTCACCACTTACGGACGATGTGATTGGATGGTTTGAATCTTTGAGCGGGAAAGATCATGCTCTCTTCATTTGGTGCGGAACTAAGCTGCGGGAATGGTGCGCTCCGGACTTGAAAGTGGTGCGGACTTGAGCTAACTTGGCTTCGGGAAATGATAAGCTCCATGTTATGGACCTTGCGGACCAATTACTGTGCGGGAATGAAATGTGAATTTGGTGTCATTCAAACTTGATTGGAGCGGGAATGACTCCATTCAAAATAGCTTGAGATTGTTGCTGTGGATTTGTGGTGCATGCTTTACAAAGTTGGGTTCGAATCTTAAGTTGGCATGGCTGCTGGGACGTTGCGGGAAGAAATGATGTTGGTGGGCTGTGCTAATGTGAGCTGGTGTTGTAGACATATCACTTAGTATTGCTTCTTTTGTACTACGGACCATCATTTTAGAGGCTGAGCGACTATCGTTGTTGCCACGTGTTAGAGTAGATTTTTAGTACTCACACTAGTTATAAGCTAATTGAGTTTGCTAGCTAGCTGCATATTCTCTCTAGGGAAGTTTATGTTTTCTTGAGGTTCACAATGAAATCACATTCGCGGTTAAGGAATTAGCATATCTTTTCATTTAGCGGATCAATGCGCCATTGTCTTTTTATTTTGGAAGGTCATGAATCGATTTAGGCGTCACATATTTCGTTACATAACTATCGAGTCGATGTAATCCCTGAGCTGCATTTCAGGAAACAAAAATCAAACTCATTGTAACACTGGTAAGAATTAGTCTACTGACGCTTATTTATGTTTCCAGTGTCCCTATCCAAAACTATTTCCATTAATTCTCAATGATCTGCATTCCCATACATAGCAAATTAGATATAGTTAATACACACTGCACCTAGTTTCCCGGTGTGTAGGCAGTGAATGTACGTGTTTCCTTGTAAGAGTCCGGTGAGAAGTTATTAAACACATGGATATCTGAAGTTAGGTAAGATAGATAAGAGTAGCATCCAATGTATCGATGCAACGTTTTGCATAGAGCAAAAGGATAGTATGCACGTTCATTTTCATCTTTTATGGTAAGCATTATCAAAATCCTCATCTCCATCATTAAGAGAGATTATGGCATACTAATCGAACGACTAACATTCACATCTACCTAACTTACTTTCCAAATCATGCTCATTTTGATCACTTAAAACAAGTGTAGGATTTCTTTCATTAATGTCATTCGGGTGTTTTTGTTCCCATATCCTCATCTATAGGAACACCTAACTTCTGATAAGTTCTCATTTACATCGATTCGACCGAGTATCTTATTGTTGTATTGTGTTCTTCATTTGCTCTTAAGTTCTTATTTTGCATTTTCTTCTAAGTTCATATCATAATACTAGGATTTTTCGATGGATGAAGTAGTAGTGATTGTAGGAGCTGGTCCATCAGGTTTAGCAACATTCGCTTGTCTAAAACAACTTAATATCCCAAGCATTATTTTAGAACGCGAAGATTGTTATGCTTCTCTATGGAAGAAAAGAGCTTATGATAGATTGAAGCTTCATTTAGCTAAGCAATTCTGCAGCCTACCCCATATGCCGTACCCACCAAATACTCCTACTTTTGTCCCTAGAGCCGAGTTTATCAAATACATCGATAGTTATGTCGAAAAGTTCGATATAAACCCAAAGTACAACCGATCCGTAGAGTCTGCTGTTTACGACGATCACGAAGCCAAATGGAAAGTAGAAGTTAAGAATCTTGTCACTGGTGAACCCGAACATTATGTTGCGAAATTCTTAGTCGTCGCAACAGGTGAAAATAGCAAAGGGTTCATTCCAAAAATCCCTGGAATAGAGAGTTTCGCAGGAGATATCTTGCACTCTAGTGAGTTCAAATCTGGCAAGGTGTATGATGGCAAGAAAGTTTTAGTTGTTGGTTGTGGAAATTCTGGTATGGAGATAGCTTATGACCTCTCCAACCATGGTGCTTCAACATCTATCGTCATTAGAAGCCCTGTAAATATCACTATCATTTTCTTTTGGAATTATATTTATTTCTCTTTTTGCATGAGTAGCATATTTTTTTACTACATTTTTTAATTTTATAGTAATAATTATTCTTTTTTTCCCAATAAAAATAGTCTCATCCTGATTAAATTACATAATTTGTCAAATAGAACTCATGCATTGTTTCTTAAGCATTTTTGGTTTGTTGTTGGTATATTGTGTCTTAATTTATGAGTAAAAATTAGTAATTCAATCACCCAAATCTTAAGAATAATTGTTCTATTCAATATATCATCTTATCGAATGAATCTAAATACCTAAATAGTACATTGTATTTAGAATCATATTTGTTAGATTCATATTCGTTAAATTCATGACTAGATTTATGTTTCGATATCTTTTTATGTCGAATCTAAAAGTAAATTTTTAAAAATCATATTTTTTTTAGGTCTAGCGTTCAAATTTTTTTAAGAAGATCGTTTATTATTATTTTCTAAGAAATTTATAGTATCATGGATAACTTTATTCGGTTTGTTAAAACATACCGTAAAAAATTCATATTAATACAAGGTTCAGAATCATGATAAATTTTTGGAATAATGACTGGAATGCCCCAATTTGAGGGTCAAGTCTTATTTCTGTCCTGACGAAAAATAATAAACCAAAATGCCTCAATCTGTTAGTTTTTTTGCTTATTTTTACTAACATTGGAATATTTTTGTCCCAACTTAACCGAAAAACTAACAGATTAGGACATTTTTGTTTATATTTTTTTCGTCGGGCGGAAATAAGATTTGACCCCCAAATTGTGGCATTCCAGTCATAAGCCCTAAAATTTTTCTTAATGACTAGCTAAAATTAGCTAATTTTATTTAATACACTTGGTTTTTAATTAATTGCCTTGTACATAAGTAGTAACTTTTTTGTCCATCTGTCAATTATGCCTGAGCAAGATTAGTGGGACCCAAGAATCTATCTGGACCCACTTGGAGAATTCTAGTTGGATGTTTGAATCCAGACAAAACAGATTTTGTTCAAAACCACATAAGCATTCTATAATCGGTCTCCTGCCAGCAACTTTTTTTTTTCATTCTGATTGTTTTGATAAATCATAAACATTGTTCCACATTAATTAACCTTAATTCGTTTCTTATGCAGTTCCACATAGTAAACAAGGAAATGATTTGGCTAGGCATGAACCTTCTCAGCTACTTGCCCTTGTGGTTTGTTGATGCCATAACTCTAGCCCTTGCAAGGCTAGCTTATGGCAATCTAGACAAGTTTGGGATACATAGGCCTATCGGAGGGCCTTTTGAATTGAAAGTAAAACTAGGACGATCTCCGGTGATCGATGTAGGTACAGTTGGGAAGATTAAACGAGGGAAAATCAAGGTAATAAATACGTGTCAAATATAATGCAAGTTTTTATATGTAGAATATATACATATGGATTGATTCCATCTAATGCATAAATATTTTTCCGTACCTATATAGGTTTTTCCTGAGATGACGAAGATTGAGAAAAACAGCATCGAATTCACCAATGGCGAGATTCAGCAATTTGATGCCCTTGTCTTTGCAACCGGCTATCAGAGCACAGCGAACAAATGGCTAAAGGTACATAATGTATATAATGGTTGCGCATATGAGAATTGTTCGTTAATTAGCTATACATATTTGGCGAGTGCGTATTGTGTCTTAGACTAAGTAATTAACGTGCGCCGCTAATGCGAGAATGATTATGGTGCAGGACTTCGATTACATACTTGGCAAAGATGGAATGCCGAAAAACAAATTCCCAAATCACTGGAAAGGTAAACATGCGGTATACTGTACTGGTCTATCTCAAAGAGGTTTAGCCGGAGTTTCCGCTGATGCACAAAAAGTTGCGGACGATATCGCCATGATTTTCAAATCCGACAAGAGGCAAAACTAGTTAAATCAGTGAATTATCGTTTACTTCTTTGTTATCTATGGAACAAACATATGGTTTTTTATTTTGTGTGTTTGAATATTTTTTGTTGTATTTGTATTGTGCATACGAGGATATCTGCATAAACTTTGCTCGTACGTACCTTTATCTTGTACTGCAGTTTTTTTTTGTCAGCAACAACGATGTGTGTTCATGATTTGTTTTCACTAATTAGTATTGTTTGATCTGCTACATTTGAGAATTATATGTCGGAATAGAATTCTAAAAATGTAATGCAGCTGTAGACTCCCCCTGATGCTAGGCGCGTACATGTTCCAAGATTGAATGTTATATATACAGAACATCAAGGGATTGCGGCCTACTAAGCAGAAGTAATAAAACAAGTGCCAACAATGGCAGTCATGTGTATCCGTGGAAAACATGCATAAGAGCATCTCCAATGCTAAGGATCGAAGTCATTCTAGGTGGAAGTTTTATTAACAGTTTTTTTTTATGGATCATTACTAAATGATAAAAAAAAATAAAAAAAAACTTTTTAGCTAAAATTGATCTCTAATCCCAATGTCTTATTTACTACTTTATATTTAAATTTAGAGATAAAATGGTGATATGAACTTAAGACCTAAGGTCATTAAGAAGGTCTAAATCCTAAGTGGCATAAAGTTTTAAAAACTAAGTGGAGATCAATTTTTGATGAAAAAAGTGTTAAATCCTAAGTGGCATAAAGTTTTAAAACCTTAACCCCTAGCATTGAAGATGCTCTAAGAACTCAACAACAGATAGTGGCATAACTAGACTTTGATTATGGTGTGGGCTTAAACCTAAAATTCACACACATATTATCGTCCAACTCAAAATAGGAACCCTATTTTTGGACATACATGTTTTCTATTAGGCATACAAAATTATACATGTATCTAGAGTGGGTTTATAAGGGGTGTCTTAGGATACGTAAATTAGCTCATTTTTTTTACTTTTTAAATTATTTTCTTTATTTTTTAAATTTATTTTTTTTATTATTTTTGTTTTTAAAATTACATTTTTTATTTATTTCTTACTTCTTATTATAATATTTTGAATTTTTTAAATATTCTTATTTTTTATTACTATTTTAATTAAAAAAATTAAGAAAAAGTGAATAAATAGAAAATGAAATTAAAAATAATTAATTAATATTAAAAATATAAAATAAGGATAGATTTTTTATTAACAAAATATGTAGATAAGGGGTTTATGTTTTTACTACCTAATGACCTTATTTATCATCACTTGATATGTCTAATGAAAAAAAAGAATGCCCAAAAACAATCTTCTAAAATAGACTATGAAAAAATGGTTTTGGTCTTCTTGGGCCGATTAAGCTAGGGAAAATTCTAGCGTAGCTCCGACCATGATAACAGAGATGTGTGATACAATAAGCGAAAGTGTTTCATGCACTACAAGAAAAACGGGTTTAAGCGACCGAAATCTTAGCAAGAGCTCGAAACATTAGTCGCTTTAATAGTTTAAGCATCTAAAATTGCAACTGCCAGAAATTTTAGCGGCTATAAACCTGTGTCCACTATTATTTAGCAACAACAAAATGTGTTTAATCGCTAGATCCTTTGTTCAAGTAATTTAGCAACTAAAAAAGTGATCATGTAGCTATTTACTTTGAGGCACTGACTCGTAGCAACAACAAAATAAATTGGTTGCTCAAACCTCTCTCAGCAACTAAGTTTGAGCCACAACCAAATATGTTTAATTGCTAGATCCGTTTTTCAAGTAACTTGTAGCATCTAAAAAAGTGATCATGTAGCTATTTACTTTGAGGCACAGACTCGTAGCAACAGAAAGTGAATTGGTTGCTCAAACCTCTCTCAGCAACTAAGTTAAGCCACCACCACATGTTAAAAAATGAATTACTTGAGGGAGAAAGATAAACTGTGTGATCAAAATCCATCAAGGCTTTATACCTAGTTCTATCTGTCATACAGATTGTGATCCGTGTGACTCATTGGAAAAAAATTGTATTTGTCCATTTAAGTACGATTATACTTGGTTATAACACCCTTTTTTTTTATTTTTTTATTATCTTTGTCTAAATATTATATATATTTTAATTAGTAAAATATTTGTATATTTTAATATCGAGGAATATGTATTTATGGAAGAAAAAAATTAATAACCTAATTTATTTATTTTTGCTTCTTACTTCTAAGATTGATTTATGTTTAAGCTATTTTTTAATTTTGAGAAATTATTTTTGATTATTAAAATTTAAAAATCAACAAAAAAATTTTGCATACATTCTAAAATGACTTGTATAAAGAAAAAAATACTCCTGAAATCTCAATAAAAATAAAAAACAGGCGCTGACTAAGGGGATCGAAACCCTTGACCACGGGATTAAAAGTCACGCGCTCTACCACTGAGCTAAGTAGGCTTTTTGTGTATTTTTATGGTCAAGTTGATGACTCCAATCGGTTTTTGATATTGTGATTTTGATGGAGCAGGGACTAGATGAACGGCTAAGATTTTGGTGATAAAATTACATGTGGGGTCAGATATATAATTGTGGGACCTACCTGAAAATTCTAAAAATGGTACCTGTTGGACTTGAATTTTCTCTGATTATCTGAATGATCTGATTCATGTAATAATTTGATTCAGAAAGACAATAGCACATATTACATAATAGAAATATGGAAAATTCTTAGTACAATGAAAAAGATAGAAAAATTTGAAGCTGCATTTGATTTGTTTCAATTTTCAGCCAAAAACAGTTACATTTTTCGGAGTTAGAAACGCATACCGTAAAAAACTTTCGTGTTCAAGGACTTGTCTATTAGTCTCATTCTAACACTAAAAAATGGAACTAGTAATAGTGGCCACTATCCACTGTCCGACTTTGGATACCTTCCGAGAAAGCTTTGACGAGTCCAACAGAATTTAACCCACCTTGACAGTGTTGAGTTCTTCACCGCAAGCCACCCAACATCCACCAGGGAAAACTAGCTAAAGACAGGTAAATCTAAACTTATACCACAGGTCCACCATCTACCTCTTTCACCTCAGATAACTGCTGTGTCAAATATCAAGATTCATAAGATACCATTGGGGAATACTCAAAGAACTCATTGAGATCTCATAATTCAGTGCCTTACCTCAAGCCAAACTGATGTAGTTTCACTTAATGTAAACAAGTATTGTCCAAGAAAAATGGTGTCTCCTTTCTTTACTGCCTGCACGCAATCATATACCTCAGCACCATAGAACAAATACAACCAAGTCACACATAGGTAATTCAAAGATAAAAATTGGAAGGGAACACTTCGATTGTCATCCTTATTTCTTAATCAAGTCTCCTAAGGGCTACCTCTATCAGCAGCTAGGGTCGTTTCTATATGTTATAAAGTATCATATCTCTCTTTCTCAAAGTGTTCTAATCTCTATCATTTCTTGCTGAGATCGATGATCATGGTTACCTAATTCTCTAGCACATATGATATGTGGGTGTGAGAGAGAGAGCGAAAGATTAATAAATTTAAGGCACTAAGAGTAGGTGAATTATGCACAAAGTTCCTCTGTAAGAAAGTCTCATCACTAATTAACAAATGATTCTTATTTTTATTGGAGTTGCTTTTGATTAATTAAAACAATTAAACTAGAGTCTGGTTTCTAGAAAAACTAACAATACGGGTTTGCTTCCAGAAAAGTTAAAAACTTGTTCAAAAATACTTCTGATGGGTGGGACAGTAATAAACTCCACTTGTGTTTTAATAAAGAAAAAGTTCAAACAATAAGAAAAATAAAAATTGATTCCACCTGTTATGACCAATTGATTTGGTCCTTAAATCTGTTTATAACAGAATGAATATGCAAACAAGAAGCATGTCTCATGCAAACAAGAAGCATGAATATGCAAAAGCATTGAAAGATACACTTACAATAAAACACACCTTATTCAAAGAAATTGATGGCTTCTCAGCGTTTTTTATCTTCTAACATCAAAGAGGATTAGGACCCTGCAAAGTTAAAGCTATTATTGTTTCAGTAGACCCAACTGGACGAGAAGGAATTAATGAATGAATAGACGCAACTAAAATCAATTTAAGTAGACCTCAGTAGCAAACAGACCTACGATAGTTGTGTCATGAGTCTTATCATATGAATCAGTACCACCACTAAACCACCATCGAGGTGCTCCAGGTGCGTCTGCATATATACAAATAATTACATGTCCAGAGTTGAGACGATTAAAGACATAACACATAACTAAAAAGAAGTATGCATACCCAAACTCTCTTAGTGAAAGGATTGTATTTCTAACACATTTTCTTGTCTTAAAACATGTTGAGACATCTACAATTTGCATTAACTACCTCACAAACTACAGATTCTACAGTAAAAACTACCAAGTTGGCTAAACTTCATCGTCTTGCTATGATAATCGTCACAAACCAATATAAAGAAGCAAATAAATAAAATTAATCTTCATAATCTAATCAAATACGTTACTCTCTATAGTACTGAGCTGCATGTAGTAATTCCCAAACCTTAGAAGCACCCTCCTGACTAGATGCCTGAAAGAGAACACCAAATCGTAAAATCACTGCATAACAAAGTGCCCAGCATCATGAAGTGGATTTAACCTAAAACTACTATTAGTAGTAATAACACCTCTGGTAAACTCAAAATCCCCTGTAAGGAAACCCCAACAAAAAAATTTTAGCATAAACCAAAAAATGTTCCCCTTTTTAGCACAAACCCTAAAATTGAAAGAAACCCCTCAAATCAGTTGAATGTTCATGATAGACGAAAAAGATACTGATCTTAGAATCAACTAATTTATACTTGCTGAAACCATTTAGGGGAAATGAGTTTATAGATCAGAGTTTATGAATCAACTAATTTATTTTTAAGGGTTTGGTGATTGCAATAGTTTGGTGTTTTTCAGCTTTAAACCTAAAGAATCCAGGTCCAAACCGAATAATTATTAAAAAATTACTAACAAAAAACCTTGTAAGAAATCAGAGTTTATGAAAGAAAAATCTTGCAAAATTAGTAAACCCTAGATCTAAAAGAGATGGATTGTTACCTGTGTTAGAAATACCTCCATTTACCAACAAAATCTACAAACACCAAAACCCCTAAATATTGGCGACGAGAAACAAAGGCTAAGGTTACAGTGAACAAAAAGAGAACTTACTAAGTTACTTTGCAATCGTCGTGAGTCTGATGCGCTAAATGGATGCAACCTGTGGACAAGCTTCGATGATCCAGATTCGGTGGAGGTGATAAAGGTATCGATGAAACCTAGTTTTTCTTCTCAGGCGGCTGTTATGGAAGAGAGACAAAGAGAGAGAAAAAAGAATAACGAAAATGAAGGGAAAAAAAGTTTAGGGTTTTGAAAACAAAATTTGAACGGTAGATAAGCCACCTCATGCGGATCATGAAAAGTTTTGGATGGTTCAGATTCGATGTTGGATTCTCACACGGATTGAGTCAAATGTGTTAGTTAACTATGTGATTTTCACTGTGTTAAAACGAAATTTGAACGGTGAATAAGGTACCTCATACGGATCATGAAATTTTTTGAATGGTCCAGATTCGGTTTTGAATTCTCATACGGATTGAGACTAGTGTCTGAGTAGCATGTGTGGTAAAACATCGATAAGTTTAGGGTACCAGTGCAGATTCCGACTTAGGGAAATAAACACTATGAGGAATATATGACGATCACTACCTTATCCAATCTAGTTTAGGGTACTGGTGAAGATTTCGATCTAGGATAAGAGGTTCTTAAGGATAACATGACGGATCACTACCTTATCCAAAAAAATAATTTTGCTCAGATTCATTAAATTTTATTTAATCTCAACCAAACTCAGTCATTTTCATCGATCTCACTCGAATTTACTCATTTTTCATTGATCTCACTCGTATTTACTTAACTCATATCATCTTAGACTGAATAAAACTTAATGAATGAGTTCGACTAAGACTGAATAAAACTTAATGAATTAAGTGAAATTGATGTAAATTAATATAATTTGAGTAAGATCGATCAAAATTGACTGTATTCAAGTGAGATTGATGAAACATTGAGTGATTTCTAGTGAAACAACAAAATTGATTGAATTAAAAATATATCAAACTCGTAAACATCATCGAACAAGGGTTTCATTGCCTTTTCACGTGATCCTATTATTTATCAATTTTATTCAATACCGCTCGATCTCACTTAATTTCTCAAGGATTCCATGGGTTTATGGTTCAGGGTATCGACGAAGATTCCGACTTAGGGGAAGAGGTTTTCATCAATTTCACTCGATTTCACTTAGATTTATTGAATTTTATTCAATCTCAATCAAACTTATTCATTTTTTTTTACCGATCTAACAAATCTAATGATATCAAACTATGATTTCATCAGTCTCATTAAAATTCACTCAATTTTTTATCGAACCGACTTGAATACACTCAATTTTGATCGATCTTACTCAAATTATATCAATTTTCATCAATTTCACTCGTTTTCAGTTAGATTTATTGAATTTTATTCAATCTCAATCAAACTTATTCATTTTTTTATCGATCTAAAAAATCTAACGATATCAAACTATGATTTTATCGTTAGATTTATTAGATCGATAATAAAATGAATAATTTTGATTGAGATTGAATAAAATTCAATAAATCTAAGTGAAATCGAGTGAAATTGATAAAAACTGATATAATTTGAGTAAGATCGATCAAAATTGAGTGTATTCAAGTCGATTCGTTAAACAATTGAGTGAATTTTAGTGAGATTGAAGAAATCATAGTTAATTTTGATTGATCGGAATAGTTGAGTAATATGCATATTACTATCGTAACGTCGGAAATGGATATTTCTATCATAACGTAACAAATTTTGGAAATTAGAATTTATCAAAAAAAAAAAATTGTAATTAGGGTTATTAGTTTTTCATTTGTTTATAAGTTATGATTTGATGAATTGGGTTGAACCCCAACAAATGTTCAATTAAAAGGAATTGAGATGTAGCTTAATTTCTTGTATAAAGTTAAGCTTTACCTAATAAAAAAAAATATATGATCATCCCAATTGAAAGGAATTGGGACGCAAAGCTTGATGTCTCGTAGTTTAGAGTTAATGTTGCGACTCTTAAGTTTTTGCATACGTGAGACATCCCATTTTGCGTGTCTGATAAGTTTAACGAGTTAGGGGAAGAGGTTACTAATTATAATAAGGTGTATAAGACGAACATGATAGGTTGATGGTTCGGGGTTTAGGGTTTGGGGTTCAGGGTTCAGGGTTCGGGGTTCGGGGTTCAGGGTTCAGGGTTCGTGTACACCTTATTATCCTTAGTAACCTCTTCCCTAACTCGTTAAACTTATCGGACACGCAAAATTGGGTCCTTTTAATTGAACTTCTGTTAGGGGTCAACCCTATTCATCAAATCATAACTTATAAACAAATGACAAATTAAGAACCCTAATTACCAAAAATAAATATTTTTGATGAATCATAATTTCCAAAATTCGTTAGGTTACTATGGAAATATCCGTTTCCGACATTCGAAATTCGTTATCCATCTTTCAAATTTTCGTTTCAGTAAGATGGTAACTAACACACAATGTTAACTAACACAAAATGGTAACTAACATAAAATGATAACTAACACACAATCCGTATGACCATCCAACAACGAATCTGGATCATCAAAATATTTCCATGATCTGTATGAGGCACCATCACCACCGTTAATTTTTTTTATGAAAACCCTAAACAAAATTCTCTCTTTCATTTTCGACATTTGCTTTTCTCTCACTCCCAATTTGAGCCGCCTTAGGAGAAAACTAGGGTTCCATTTTCGACATTTATTTTTCGACTGCAGCATCACCACCATCACCGTCGAGTCAGGGTTCACTCTTCTCATCGTCTCTGTTCTCCAATCTTGTTTTTGTTTTTCATTTGTTGAAGATTCCGAGTCAGACCTGCACATCTCTGTATGTATGTAAAATCTTGTTTTTTTTTTCATTTGTTTAAGATTTCGGTATTATGAACAAAACCTCAATCTCCTTGTTTATGTTTTTGATTAATTAATAACTAATCAGGCTTTTTGATGAGTAGAAAATGGAGCTGAAGTTTACCTCTACGGCTATAAACATCTGTGCCATTGAGATGAATACAGCTACCCTAAAATAAATAATCTCTTCACTAAAACCTTTTGCTGAAAGTTCTATTTCGCTTAAGAACAGAAAAGAGATCGTACATCTTTGATTTGTTTTTGTTCAACTCCTGTAAATTTGATTAATATTAAGATTTCGAAATTAGAAAAGAAAAATTGAGACAGTGATGATTTCTTTGGTCTCGTTCGTCGTAATGTATGGAATTAATATGTACTTGCCGATCATTCTACTAAAATTCTGGTAGTAGTATTGATAGTATTTTGGGCAACGGTTGTGGTGATTCAGTTGGTTGTTGTGGTGGTGGTATCTTAAGCAACAGTTCTGGAGATTCAGTTGGTCGCCTTGGTGGTGGTGGTGATTCTGTTGGTTGTAGGGGTAGTGCGGTTAAGGACTGAGATTGATATTTCTTGAATTGCATATCATTCTGGACTTCATTTATGGCTTCTCTTTACGTTTTCTCAATCTAATTGCTCTTCTCTCCTCCCTTTCTTTTCTTCTCCGTTCTGATACAGATGGAGATGTTGATCGTGTTTTTGGAGTTGGAGATTCTGTTGGTTGTTGAGGTGCTCGTGCAGGTTCTGGTGATGAAATATCTTGTTGACATGCTATGACCGGTATGCTTTTTGGATAACTGATATACTGTGTGTCGTACGATTCAGGTGTTGGTGGAGCTGATGGTTGTGGATGATGAGGATAACTTGGTTCACCATATTGATCATGGTATCTCTGCCTTTCATGGTCGGGTTCCCAAAACGATTCTTGTCTTAGATCAGGAAATGAAGTCAACAATAAAGTAACCAGAATGGTGGTTTATTATCTTTCTCTTGTTCCATGGTATAATTTTAAGATTTTATTGCTTTTTTGAGCTCTCTATGGAATGTGGGATAGATATATGTATCACTTATAGTAGTGGTGATATCACATATTTACTTTATTGTTGACTTCATTTGTATGTACGAAAAATCAATGATTGTTACAAACTTAACATTTAAGGTTTCTGTTAACTCTATAGTGCGCAGGTCACTGTTGCATCCTTTCAGGACTATTTCGAGTTCATATAATGATTGGGACCCTATTAAGCAGACTATTCGAGTCTTCGATAACCTGGTGGGACACTGTTACTTGTTAGTAGTGGGTTGGGATTATGGATGAAAAATGATTGAGTGTTGTGTTCTTACTTGTTTGATTTTTTTGGATTTTGTAGGTTGAGTATTATTTCAGTAATGCAAATTTGGCGAATTCTTCGAAGCTTAGAAGTGGTTAGATTCATTTTTACTGTTTTCTGTGATGATGTCCTGCACATTAAAATCATATTTACGTGTCCATTCACATGTTGTTTTGGTGCTGAAATCTGCAGGTTGTAAGTGAAGATGGGAAGAAGGTGGGGCGTCAAAATCCATTCACCGAGTTAGATTTCGAAGAATTATTATTATGTATCATGTTTAGATGTAGTGTCTGTGGTTCAATCATTGCAACCATTTTCTTAATTAGATTAATATAGCGACTATTGTACTGTTAAGTTTTTCTTATTTGGCCAAGAGATTTGGATTGTTGCCATCTGAGTTAGGAACTAGTAACTATGTTCATTTATCTCTGTCATATTAGTATTATCCATGTTTTCCCTGAATTTTTCTTATTGTAAATTTAATTTCCAAATGGATGTGTCATATTAACTGGCCATTATTGTTGTTGCAGAGAACACTCAAGCTGGAGAGACCTCACTGCATTTGAAGGTGGTCCTTAAAAATCTTGGATCCAATCATTTTCTTAGTGGGCAACTTAGTTAAGAAAAGATCAAGGCTCTCAACCAGCATTACCCGGATGGAGAAAAATAAATGATTAGATAGTATTTCTTTTTTTCTTTCTTGTAAATAGTGTAATTTTCTTAAGAAATGATATAAACTAAATTATGTGATACAATAAAATATAATATAATTTTTAATTTTTAATTTGGTTCGTAATTGTTCCGTATTAATTTCACTTTGGGATTATCTAAATCAGAATAACGAGCAACCAACTTGAGTAAAAACCTTTGATAGCTTAAAAGTTTAAGCAATCAATTTTAGACCAATCAAAACCAAAAATCAGTTTCATTTGATAGTTTAAAAGTTTAAGCAATTAACTTAAAGCCAATCAAAATCAGAAATTATTTTTAGCAAGCAAAAATTTAAAAGCTTAAACTTTAAGCAATCAACTTGAGTAAAAACTTTGCTAGCTCAAAAGCTTGAGCAACCAACTTCAGACCAATCAAAATCAGAAATCGCTTTTAGCGAGCAAAACAATTTGATCGCTTAAAACCTTAACCAAGCAAATTTAGCTCGAGTTGCTCCATGTATCTATCAACTAAGTATTTTAATTGCTTTAGAATGATTGGTATATCTGAAGCGATTGGTAGTTTACTTGCTACATTGGTTGGTCTTCATATTAAGCGATCACAGTTTTACTTACTTCATGTTAGTTGGTCTAAATGTTAGGCAATGAGAAAAGTACTCGCTTTAGGTAAGTTGGTTTATTACTAGAGCGATTGCATGGTCGCTCAAGGCTTTGACATACATGGCTTTGGGCAACCAACGGAGCGAGTGTCACTTTTAGTCGCTATAACGGTTATAGCGACTTAAAATGGGCTTTAAACGACTTAAAACGAGTAGTCGCTTAAACTCATTTTTTTTTGTAGTAATGACCATGATTAACTTTGCAGTTTGAGGGAAAAATACTTTTTAAACTCTAATGTGGAATTCAGTTGAAATGATGCAAACTCCAACTGATTATCTTTTCTTAATACTTGTATATATTAGGAATTTCACCCCCCTTATATCTCTTGGGAAGAAGGAATGCATCTATTTAATTGAAACTGGACAGTTGGTGGCTAGGATTCATGAATAAGAAAGAAGGAGGCTAAACTGAAACCAAAAGATGAGTTTCATACTTTGATGATATTCAAGGATATCTCCTAGCTGAAAAGGATTTCTTTTTTCCTTTTAACCGAGTATATTAGACCGAGTATATTAGACATCTCGATGACACCCCACACCACATTTCATAATTTTTGGACTTGTGGAAGTAGAGATTTTATAAAGTTGATTTTTTTTCTGCGAAAATTCTGAAGAGCAAGAAAATACGGTTCATTTTAAGAGTGATTTTCCAATATTTTGATTGCTTTTTTGGTTTTGTGGTGAAAACAAGACTTATAAAGCAGGAATTTATCTTAAATTCACAATTTTAAAATCTGTAATTGGAATTACCATGTGAGAGATATAGTAATCTCATAATCGATGTGCATGTCTATCCAGAAAATGACAAAATGCGTTAAAACGGTTGCTTACTATGTACTTGATATTTATGGATTGATGACATTTGGGATTCCATAAAATGGGAAGGAAATATTCAATATGATAATGTCATATAAATTTCCATTATGTGGGGAATTCGTCGAGTACTATATGCAAAGATGGATGGAAGTAAGACATCAAGTGGAACTTGTCCAAATCAAGGATTTCTTAGTTCTATTTTATAGAGAATGGAAATACAATTAAAATAGACATACCACTTAATTATTGGAAGAACGGCTTCCTTTGTCTCCCCAGTGATGGTGATTAGCTCATTGTAATGACAAAACCCTCAACAATCGATTTTATAACTCAAGTGATGCTTACAATGGTGATAGAATAGCACACAGAACTTTTGACACGCTTATAAGTGTCACAATGAGTAGTTCTGTGTGTTACAAATGATATTAAAAGAGCACGAGAAAAAGTACGGTTTTCTGTTGAGGTAGAAAAAGAACGGCTTTAACCATACTATGAACGACAGTTCTGATATGCCGTTTGTTCTTCGTGTTCTTCCTCTTCCTTACAGCAGCAGAAAAATTTTCTTCTCCTGTATTCTTTTTCGATCTTTGGATTCTCTCCGCTTCACCCTGGCTTCTCTCCGACCCCCATAAATCTTCTCTAAGCTCTTCTATTTATACTACCACAACCCTAAATCTCTTCAATCTTCCCTTTAATTCTCGGTGGATTCACCGATGAAAAACATTCCAAAAGAGATTTTCTTCCTTCCTGATTTCGTTTGTTTCTCTTTTTGTCGATTCTATTATGAGAAGAATACATATATCTTTCTTTTCTTTCTTCTTGTTGCCCAAACAAACTTGGTTTCCTAATAAATTTGAGAAGATTTTCATAACCGGAGGAGTTTCCAAAACTCGTACGCTGTTGATATGGGAAGAATTTTTTTCCGCCCAAATTTGAAGTTTGAAATGTTGGACTGGGTGCCCTAAACCAAAGAGTGGGTGTCTTTATCACTTTTGAACCAAAAATATCTACAAAGACATAAAAAACCATAATAAGAACAAAATCGAACACTATCAAAGTAGATAATCGAGCGTAATTTAGACACAAAAATGTGTCTATCAAATACCTCCAAACTTACTGTTTGCTATTCCTCGAGCAAATCTAATATAGAAAATAAAATCCTAACTCACTTTCGCAGGAATCGCGACTACATTTAGCATATATAATAAGCCGTTAAACCCCTAGGTGTCCCTAGTGGACGAGTTTGTCTCGTGAGGGTTTACAAGAGGTATACCCACAAAACCTTTACTCCAGATTTTAGCGACTCATGAACAATTAAGGATAGACACTAAACAAGATATTTAGTTGGCTTACTCAATTCTTCGGCTATGGGAATCATTACCCTATATGATCCCAATTGATGTACACGAGTGTTTACTCAAGCATACTAAAATTCATATATAAGACAACAGAGCTCTACTCAGATAATAGTTCAACCACAAGTCTCAGAATCTATCAAAGTTCAATCACATGAAAAGATTTAGAAGATGGACATGGAAACTATGAAGGTTGCAAGTGTTGACTAAGGTGAAAGGTGTTTCCCATATCTGTCTGAAGGTCATTGCCAGGATGAAACCTAATGAATTTGAGATACGCACCCACTGTTCTTAAATCTAATACTAATATCGATTCAACTGGTATATACATGGGTTCCCATGGATCATGCGTTCCACGCTTGCTTAGGCGTTGGAGACAGGGAGAACATACACAAATTTCTATCAAAGTGTCAAAAAAAAATTTATTTATTATTATTATTATTATTTTTTTTATTATTTTTTTTTCATAAAACTAAAATGCAATAATGGGGCTTGATCTCAAAACACTCTATTTCATCCTGACGCCGATAACAATTGATGTTGGGCCCCACCAAATCACTTAGAGAAACACGAATTTGCAAAAGTAAAAACATAAAGTGATATGGTAGTGATAGACTCCGATGTAGTGACAACTATCATGTTATTTCTAACACCTGAACTCTTTCCTTTTATGAATAGACCATTTCACTGGGCACACCAATTCCTATAGAAAAAGAGCTAAGTTTCCATCTACCTAGAATGGTTAGTGTCACCCTTAAGTGTTCACAAGCTTCTAAATTCTAGAGCTTTATTATTTTACTAAAAACTTTCTCCCTTACCCCCAAACTTAAATCAAACAGTGTCCTCAATGTTTCTAAAGATGAATGATTAAGAGCATGAACAAGGATAAACTGTTACCAATCATAGGAAAAGAGCTAAGGAAAGATATTACCGTGTTTTATGAGCATGGGTTACCTCCCAAGAAGTGCTAAGTTTAAAGTCTTCAGCCAGACTAAGAAAGAATTAGTCACCTCATAAAATCATATAGCAATAATCGGAACAACTGTGGGTCATCTTAATCAAATAGGGTTATCCAAAATAGAAGAAAACTGCAACATGCCAAGAAAATGAACGAGTACACCCTTATCTAGTTTTCTGTTTAAGACAACTACTTCTAGCTGTGGTTCAGGTTCCATAGAAGGGTCTAGATAAAATATTTTCATAGGCTTGATTTCCTCGTAGGAATAGATTTGCAACCATGTCCTCAACGAAATGGAGTTGTTGTATTTAGTTTAGTTTAGTTTAGTTTAGTTTAGTTTAGATAGTAGTTTGATCGAGGACTACCAAAAGCTAAGTTTGGGAGAATTTGATAAGTGCATAATTCACATGTTTCTAATATCAATTTCATATTTGTTTTGGCTATAATTCTTGCATATTACTTGTTATTACGTTCGTTTTCTATCTTATGTCTTATATTAGGTGAATCATCTGAAATCAATGGAAATTGTGTTAAAGAGAACTAAGAAGAGGAAAGAAGTTCATTCCGGCATGAAAATGAGAGGCCAAAGGATGGAAACACAAATTTGAAACAAGAGTTCCATGAAGATTTACGGTTGGGAAAGTACCTCAAAACCCAACCGTAAAACAAGTCGATTTTGAAGAACAAGTTCCAGGAAGATTTACAGTTGGGTCTAAACACTCAAACCCAACCGTAAAATTATATAAAGAGACTTGACTATTTTTCCATTTCCATCTTGTAGATAATTGAAAGACGAAGTCAACCCAAAAAGAATGAGGTCAATCAGACATCGTATGAGGGAGTTATGATCAAAACGATGAAATACAAAAAAGTGTCCAGGAAGAATTACGGTTGGGTTTCTTGGAATCGGACCCAACCGTAAATCTGGGGATTTTGGGTGAGATTTTTGTGTCAGAATTTCGGTTGGGTTTATTGGCTCGCATCCAACCGTAACTGGGGTAGTTTGGCACGCGTTTGGGCTTCTAAAAAAAGGAAAACACGATCCCGGAAGGATTCTAAATCCTAGAAAGAGAGGATACTTGAGGGACAAGCATTGAAGACTATAAAAGAAGACATCTAAGGCTCAAACAAGACACATCCAATCAAATATTGTATATTCTACATCTAAAACCTAGGGTTTACCCCTTTAGGAGGAAACCAATATTCTTTGTAATATGAGTAGATAAACCTTTTATTGATTAAGGATGAATTCAATGTTCTAACCATGAAGCTTTATTAGTAATACAATTAAGTTTGTTTAAAGTTATTATCATCATCGTTTGTTTTCATTATATCTAGAGTTTATGATTGGTTTCTAGATTGTTCAAGTGTACAATTGGATTATTATATTGATCATTCTAATGCTAGTAGAGAGTTGACGATCCGTAATTGTCGTGCACCTCCTACACAGGTAGAGAACGTGAGACCTTGCAGAGGGATTCTGTGGAGCAATCATATGTGAAGACAACACTAGTAAGTGGACCTTGCGCTAAGAGTTCTGATGCTAGGATCAACCTAAATTCACAAAACTTAAAGTTTTCGGTTGATTTACACCTTGAGTGCGCTACTTGGTGAGTCAGTTGGATAAAATATGATATTCAAGTGTTTCGATATCTGGTTACACAAGAAACTTTGGGGATAACACTGTTCTAATTGTTATTCTACGGTTGGTGATGAATGGTTCTAACGAAAGATAGATAAGTAAACTAACTCAGTTAACGCTTGGTAACGACGAAGGAATTCTTAATCATCTTTTCTTTTTATTATTCTTTTTAATTTACTTTAATCAAACTAATCCCCTTAATTATTTACTTTTATTCTTAGTTGCTAATCTAAATAACCTATCAATTACACAACTCTTTGTGGGAACGATCCTTACTATTGTTATATTATTAGTTAATTAGTGAGAAATATCTTAAGTAATTCGTTGCATTTACGACACACATCAATTATCTACTTCATTCTGGGGCAGTCTCGGGTGGTAGATGATTGTATATTTTGTTGTGTTGATGTTTTGTCTTGCTGAAGTAAAATATGAATGAAGTAATTGTTGCAGGTGTTGGTTACTTTCAGCAGATGCTCTATATGTCATGAAAAGATCATGAAAATACATGATATGAAGGATTAGTGGTGCTTTGTAGGATATGTTAAGCCGTTTGATATTTTTTTGAATGTTCCAGGTTTGCTAGGTTAGCCGGAAGAATTTCTACGCAAATAATGAATACGTATGAGGATAATGGATCACCCTGTCTTATTCCTCTAGTTTGACTAATATAACTGTGTGGGTTCCGTTGATGTTGATTGAATAAGTTACGCTACAAATATAATTGTTTTTTAATAAACGTGTCTTTTATGTGCGTACATTTGAATCATTTGATTGTGAGCTGCTTTAAGAACCGGAATTGAACCAGAACCAATATTTATGTAGTTCTGGTTGTTTTTTTTTTTTTTTCTTTGTTTTTTTTAAGATTCAGCTTCAGACAAATTGGAGAAAGTGGGAGTGTGAACCCAGATAAATAGTGTTGTTATTCTGATTTCTTCATTTTTGTTCTTCTTCAAAATTCAAATAGAATTATCATCATAGATTAGATCCGACCAAAATTTCTTGAGGAAAATCTCAATCTCGTGAGATGGTAAGGAGAAGAATTGGTTCTTCTTCTTCTAGAAACTCGGCAAGATATAAATTTTTTTTGAAACCATCATCATTATCTCTTAATTCATTAGTCACTTGTGTAGTTCTTGGTTTCTTTATCATTACCATATTCTTCTTCATCTGTACTTCAAAGTATGATGATGAACCCTTCAAATCTTTCTTACCGGATGAGGAGGAGTCTTTACAACAACAGGTATTTTCCTTTTCATTTCTTGTTTTTGTTGGAGAATGTGATTAATTGTTGATATTTGAGAAAAAAGTTTGGAGTCTGAGAAGTGGGTTTTGTCTTTAAGCATGTTTTGATCAAAGGGTTTTTGTCTTCTCATTTTGTTTGGATTTGTGTGTTTTCATTTTGGAGCTTAAGAGATTGATTCTTTAATGGCTTTGGTTAACCAGTATTTCCCTAGGGCAGTAGTATAGGGTATGGTCTAAGAGCATATGTGTTTTAAGACTAAGGGCTGTGAACATGTGACAGGACATGAAGGTTAAACTTCGAATAAATTTCATTGTAATAGCCATGGCAATTGTAACCAAATTGTGAGTTACAGACATGAGAGTTTGAGTAGTGCAAGACTGCTTAACCTGTATTCATGTTAAATTTGTCAATGTTTTGTTCGAACTAGTGTGCCGCTGTAAGCCTGTCAAGCTATGCACTAAGTCTTGCAATGCACCTATTCATAGTAAGCACAAAGATCAACACATGTACTATGTACTACTTGTTGAACTGCCTGTCTGATGTCCCTAGGCCTAACCACGATGTTCAAGTTTTCTAGAACTACATCTAGAACTCAGATTGGCCTGACATGCCTGTGGACCTATATTACTTCTTCCATAAACCACCTATAACTTTAGTAGCTGGATATTGCATGGTCATAATTGACTGGGAATCGGAGTATACACCTGAATAACTAAGCTGTTTGATTTTGCAGACGCGAAGTGATCGACTGTGGGAAGCTCCTCATAGTTATGGCTTCCACCCATGTATCAAACCTACTCCTCGATATAAAGGTTCGTCTAAGATCTTATCTTCTTAATTGTGTTACCGGGTGAAACTCCTGCCTTTTAAAATTAAACTTCAAAAAAGTAGTTTGTTGGAAACTTTGAAGTTCTGCAATCATATTATGAAAATTCATGTATCTGTAGGATTGATGTGTTTCCATCTTCCTTGTGGACAAACCTTTATTTTGTTAGCATAACCCTGAGATGTTCCTAAATTATCAGCAACTGAAGAAAGGAATCGCTACATAACTGTCAAAAGCAATGGGGGGCTCAATCAAATGCGCACTGGTGTAAGTGCACGCCCTCAATTGTTTCTCCTTCTGTCTAAATTTTCCTCTGTATTCGTGTCGTTCTCGAGCTATATGTTAGTAAGAATTCAGATAAGCAGAATAGATGATAATGGTTACTAAATAAAGTTTGTTGATTCCGCAAAAAAATAATGTAATAACTTCTCCTACTTACAGATTGCTGATATGGTCGCTGTAGCACGAATAATGAATGCAACACTGGTGATTCCTCAATTGGATAGAAAGTCTTTTTGGCAAGATTCAAGGTTTCCTATAAATCATTATATCATGCATACACATATTCCCATTATCAGTTCTGCCTATCTAAGACTTATACCTTCCATTATATTCTTTATCGTGCAGTACATTCTCAGATATATTTGATGAGCTTCATTTCATTGCAATCCTGCAAGAAGATGTAAAGATTGTCAGAGAGCTTCCCAAGGAATTGGAATTAGTTCCTAGAGCTCGGAAACACTTCACTTCGTGGGGAAGTATGGGCTACTATGAAGAGATGACAGGATTATGGAAGGATTATCAGGTATGTTTTTCTACATTTGGGCATTCAGCATGATTCCAGGCATATCATCACATCTGTTGAACCTTAGAAAGTTTGAGATTTAGTTTTGGATGATTATCTCCATCATAGAGGAGATCGCCATCACTGTTTCATACGGCCCCGATGACTGTAATAAGGTCTTTAATAAGGTGATGATTCTTTGAAATTATTGTAGGATTCTGAAAAAATATTTAGGACAGGTGCTTCACGTTGCAAAATCTGATTCCCGACTAGCAAACAATGACCTCCCTCTTGACATCCAGAGGTTGCGGTGCCGTGCATTATACAATGCTCTCCGCTTTTCTCCTTCAATTGAGAATCTAGCAAAGGTCTGATCTTTGTGGTATATACAACTCCTATATTACTCGTTAAGCTGAATTAGAAAAACTTGGGAAAATATGTGTAATATTTTCTGATTATGAATGCATTTAAGAGGTCTCTCCTATGGGGTATCCTGCTTAATTAGGTTCTGAGCATACATGACGGTTAAACCACAGAAGCTGGTGGAGCGACTGAGATCAAATGGTGGGAAGTATATTGCTCTTCATCTGCGATATGAGAAAGATATGTTGGCTTTCATTGGTTGTACATATGGACTGACTGATGTCGAAGCCAAAGAACTTAGAATTCTAAGGTAAAATCTTCTACCACTTCCAATAGGAAAATATAGACAAAGTTGCAATTCAGATTTCTAGATGCTTAACTCATTTTTCCACTTCGTTGTTAACAGAGAGAACACAAGCCACTGGAAGGTAAAGAAGATTAACTCAACAGAGAAGAGAATCGGAGGGCTATGTCCCCTAACTCCAAAGGAGGTTGGCATTTTCCTTCAAGCTCTTGGTTACCCTCCATCTACAACGATTTACATTGCTGCTGGAGAAATTTATGGTGGTGATGCTTACCTCTCGGAGTTCAAATCTCGCTTTCCGAATCTTGTTTTTAAGGTTTTATTTGTAAATTATTATTTTTATTTCTCTCGTTTTTTCTCTTTTTATTTCTTTATAATGCACTTCATGGGTAAATCAGTTACCTCTTAACCACTATTTAGACTCAAGCACTTGACTGATTAACTATGCAGGAAACAGTGGCAACTTCGAAAGAATTGGAAGCATTTGCAGATCATGCATCTCAAACAGCAGCTCTGGATTATATTGTGTGCATAGAGAGTGACGTTTTTGTTCCATCATATCCAGGCAACATGGCAAGAGCTGTTGAGGGACACCGGAGATTCTTGGGTCACCGAAAAACAATTTCTCCGGATAGGTATGTTTTACCATTTATTGATCAACAATGAGAAAAAATGTACACAAAAGAGAACGTTAATATCAGCGGACGTCTGAAAGTCGTAGACTCCAGAAATGACTGATTGTTGTTAATATTTTTTTTCCTTAAGTGGTATTGGAGCAAATGTTTGAACATGAAAACTACTTTCAACTTCAAATGCAGAACCTTTACTTTATTATATTTATTTAACTTTGTGTATAATGCTAAAATTGTTGTGCATTTGTTAGATTCTTCTCTCACAATTTTGCAAATTTATACCTTAAAACTGGCCATCATGAATGGTGAAGGGGTGATAGATTAAGTAGTCTGTTAGCATACAGTGTTACATAGTCTGGATGCAGTTATTTCACAGTTATTTCCCTTGTTCAAAAAGTAAATGGACGTATATCTCCAATGTCCTCTTCAGGAAAGGACTTGTTGAAGTATTTGAAAAGATGGAAATGGGAGAGTTGAAAGAAGGAGTTTCATTATCATCGGTCATAATTGGGATGCACAAAAACAGGTTTGTTCGGTGTCTTCTGTTCGGTATCAGAATAAAAATTGGTACCGATTAAAACAATTGAGTACTTAGAACTAACTTAAGTCGGCAATTACAGGCAAGGAGGTCCGAGGAAGAGAAGAGGTTCGATGCCAGGGATCAAAGGTCGAGCTAGGTTTAGAACTGAAGAATCTTTCTATGAGAATCCACTTCCAGAGTGCATTTGCGGAACCAAACAGCATGTTCACCCTGCTTAAGGTACATTGCTACTCAGAGATTGTCCTTTCTGCAGTTTATCGAAACCAATGAGCTTTTTAGCAGTCAAACACGGAACATCTAAGCTGATATAATTTTCCCATGAGCTATCGAAACAAGAGATTGTCTTTTGTTCTTTGTGATGAAGTATTTGTTACTAATCTGAAATTTTTGTGTATTTTGATCACAAATATTAATATAATATCTATTTAGCCTTCATTTTCGTTTACTGTTTCCCATGGATAAAATCAGGGTCTTAATGTAACGTTACACAAAAGTCATGCGATAGCGAATCTAAACCAAATAGTAACTTGATTGTTTTCAACTGCTCATGCAAATGTGTAGTTTAGAAAACAATAAGTCAACAATGTTTAGAGCCTGATAAAAAAAGAAATGATTATAACCTACAATAATTATGTTGTATCAGAGACTCCACTCAGTAGTCTCAGAGAAGTCTAAAATATTCACTCATCGGGTTATAGGATCATCCTTCGTCGGAAACTGACCCCAGGCCACCACCAACTAAAATAATACAAACTCATTTTATTTCCTAATCAATTAAAACTCTCTTTTTGGTTGGTGATTGTATTTATCTTCTATATCTTACAGGTGTTTGTGTTTGTTGATAGATCCCTCTGGCCTCAAAACCCACGCATCCTTCTCTCTTTCTGTGTCTTTGGTCTAACAATCCAAAACTCTGTATTTTCTTGTCTTTTATTCCATGGAAAGAGAACCACTATTAGCCTCGCATGTTTTTCAAGATGAAGTAATACAATTTAATGATGATGAATTTAGACTACTTGATAGAAGAAATTCTGGTCTTACAAGATCAAGAACTGCTCCTGCTTTGCCTATCATGAGAGACTTATTGAAACATAATGATGATCAAACCTTGGAAGAAAAAACTAAATATGATTCAAATTCTATGGTTAGACAAGCATTACTTTTACTGATAATATATCTAATCTTTGGTGTTACAATATATTCATTCAACAAAGAGAATTTCTCAGTTATTGAAACTCATCCTGTTGTTGATGCTTTTTATTTCTGTGTTGTTATTATGAGTACTATTGGGTATGGGGATATTACTCCACTAACACATACCACAAAAGTTTTTGCTTGTGTTTTTGTGTTAATAGGTTTTGGGTTTATAGACATATTGTTAAGTGGATTAGTGAATTATGCATTAGATTTGCGAGAAACTTTGTTTTTGGCAACTAATCATGTCAGTCTGGGTACAAGGCCGACGGCTAGTACTAGCGAAGGTCATCGTTTTTTGGTGATCAGAAATTACATTTTCGGCGTAGAAAAAAGAAGAATGGTGATAAGAATGGAGGTTGGATTAGCAATTGGTGTTGTCATATTGTGTATTGGGATGGGAGCTACAGTTTTACATTTTGTTGAGAAATTAGATGTGGTTGATTCAATTTATCTGTCAGTTATGTCTGTTACCACAGTGGAATATGGTGATAAAGCTTTTAACACATTACAAGGGAGATGTTTTGCTTTGTTATGGCTTTTGTTGTCAACTTTGGCGGTTGCTAGAGCATTTTTGTATCTAGCCGAGTTAAGGATTGATAAAAGGCATAGAATTATGGCCAAGAAGATTCTGCATAAAGAAATCCGAGTTAGAGATTTGCTTGCAGCTGATATCAATTGCAATGGCTTCCTCAGGTTTGGGATTTTACTTTGTAGACTGAACCCGTAATTCGTTTGAGTAAAGCATGTTTGCAAGTTATTTGTTCAAGGGCAATGTTTTGAAGTGCTTATTCATTTACTTTTATTCTTTTCAGTAAATCCGACTATGTGATACACAAACTCAAGGAGATGGGAAAGTTTAACGACAAAGATATATTGCAGATCTGCAACCAGTTTGACAAGATTGACCCCAATAATTCTGGGAAGATAACACTTCCCGAATTGCTAAGGGCATATACAATGGTTAGTGATGATGTTATTTAATAAGATGATCTTAAATTTTTAGTGCTATAATGTATCGAAGATAACTGAACTATACACTGTTTACCACAAACAACAAACTTTTAGGCTCTGGGGAAGTGTTATATATAAGGAAAAGAATATCAAATTTCGTATTTTGCATGATTTACATAGTCCGGATAAAGTTACACAACCATTTACACTTAAAAAATGTTCCAGGCAGAAGGATAAAAATGTTATGATAGACTTTTCCTACGCCTATCCATTCTAATGGAATTTCATGGTAACTTTTTCTTTTTTTCATTTTTTATCTGGAAACTTTCCGACTGTCTTTAGCTTAATGGAGAGACTGTAAACGACATATTTTGCATCTATCAAAGCTGTTAAAGTAAGGGGTGTAAAAATTGGAGGGGATAATCAAGCAGGTAGATTAAGGTTTTATAATGTCAATCTAGCAGGGGATAATTCATGTGCGGAAGAAAACAAATGCCGAACAGAAAAAGAATAGACACATTACAAATTCAACATTCCACTGATAACTGTGGAATCAATAAATGAATAGTTAAAATGGGAATCACCAATTTAGTGAGAATAAAAGCACATGACATTCCCTTCCAATGTAGGATCTAGGAATAGGAAGTATCTCAAGGATAAAAGAAACCACCATTGATAGTACTAAATTGCTTAATTAAGCATCCCTGTCTATTTTGCACTCGAGAGGCGTTGTGGGGAACCTGGCTTTGTCTTGGCAGTAGTTGTAGATTGTAAATCTCCTACGTACCCACTTGAGTCTCCTGTACTGGGCAGCATCAAGGTCTTGGTATTCCTTCTGATCCCACCACCTCTTTCCTTGTGTTTCGCAGAATTTGGCGTTCACTGATGTCTGACAAGCATCAATGTGGAATCCCTTGTACTTAGCTACAAAGGGTGCCTTGGACCAATCAGTCTTCTCAAGCCCTCCCCTGGTTGCCCAGTCATCTGCGTTCCACAAACTTGAATACAACTTCATGGGTTGTTCGAATGGGAATTTCAGTCCAAGCTTTTTACTGTTCTTGAATATCCTGATTGGGATATCATCGACAAAGAATCTGCATTTTGCATATATATACATTTCATTAGTTTTCCTAAAATTGATTGATACTTGGTGAGGATTTTGAAATCTATTGAGGAGTTGTTAGAACTTGCGTGATGTGGTAGGAGTTCCAGAGGATAGAATAGCTGTGGTAAGCCGCTGTTGGATCGAACCAGAGGTAGATCCGCTGCTCTCTGTTACCTTCACCACCTGTGAAGACATTTGTCTGTAAAATGTAGGGCTCCCCTGTCCTGTTTCCCAAGAATTCGAAGTCTACTTCATCATGCTCATTCCCATTTCAAGATAACTGCATTCATTCATCAAGTATGCTGAATCAGATTGCATACTCATATAATCTGGAAGAACAAGCAGTCTGTCCGCTGCCGAATCCCCAGAGGGGTTGTTGATTAGCAAGATTAATGGTAGTATTAGTAGTACTAGTACTGATAGGGATGACTTACATAGAAAGCGGTTACAGTTCCAGCTGAGTCCCCTGCAACCATCTTTATGTGCATGTGGAAGTGTCCGTACAAATAAGACCCCTTTGAGTGAAATCCAGTACCTATAGTTAGAACATGTGAATCTGACAGAAGAGAAAATAGAAATGTCTGGATAAAAAAACTTGGGTAGATACTAACCAGTGTAGTTATCGAGGTGGAGCTCAATCTCATTACCACCATTGAAATACTTGATGTGATCAAAAGACCATGTAGGGTCATAGTTTCTCCCGAATGGCACACCTACTGCCTTCTTTGGTGCAATACCCATTGCCATCCCAATCACAGAGAAAAAACAGACTAATATTAACAAACACTTCATATTAGATGAAGAATCTGCCATTTTCATTACTGATATGCAAGAATGATTTTCTTGGTGAAGTTTGAAACTCTGTATAGAGAGAGAGGGAGAACTATGGTTGTTATGGAAAGTGGAAGGGGAAGGGAGCCTTTTTTGTAGGAAAATTAGAAAAAGAATAAGAAACTGTATAGTTGCTAGTGTACAGCACTACAGCTCTCATCCTGTAAATGTCTTTAGGATTTCTTTGGAGCATAATCTCATGAAACCCAGCCTATTGTTGCACATGTCTAGTCAAAAAAGACAAATATTTGAGTCTGGTGGAGGGGGACAACATCCACTTACTATTTGCTTTACTGAAATCTAGCAAATTTCAAATTTCAAATTTGTTAGTTGATTATTGATGAAAGTTAGTTAACATTCTTGGAGGTTGGGATTAACTACTTTTTTTTTTGCTAAACTGTGTTAGGTTTAACTCTACTCAGTTAGGCCCGATCCTATGCACCCCCTCTTAAATGGGTTAGTTTGTCTAGCCAGATGACTGGACAAACAGGGTAAGCCACTATAGGAAATATTCTGGCAATGGGAATTATATCGTTCGACATAGTTCCCATTTCCCACGACCGAATCCCTACCGTCTATAAATAATGAACCTCTTATTCATAATTTTGCATCCTCCTTCACAATTTTACCTCACCAAAGTCATCTAGAGTAAAAAAATAAATTTACTATGAAAAAACTTTTGTCACAATGAATTTGTTAAGAAATAAAAGAAATAGAAAAAGTTAACCAAGAGGAGGCCCAAGTAGTGGAGTGGACTGGAATCAGAATAGAGATGAGGGGTTCCAAGAGTTTAGACAGCTTGCGGGCACTGGTGTAGTGGAAGGTCATATATCAGGCTATCAAGAGAGAAGTGGGTATACCAAGCTAAGAGGTGCATTAACTGAATTTATTACCGTGTATGGATGGCTCCCTGATGGAGTTAAAGAAAGAGTCAGCAGATATCTGTGGTATCGTTTATATTTGTTCGAGCCTAAGAACCATATGAAAGTTGTTGTTCAAGTAATATTAGAACGTTGGTGGAAGACTACAAATACGTTCTATTTTAAGGATTTCGAATATCTTAAGTTCATTTGTTCTCTAATTAATTTCTTGCATTTTTATTTTTGGTTTTATAAAATATGCAAACTTTAGGATTCTGAGCCGAAAACTAATTTCAAAATGTTGGTTGTAGGAGTTACGCCGTTAGATATTTATATGTTGACGGGAATACTATGCAAGGGAAATATTATTCCGTATGACCATAGGAAATGGGAGAGAGAAGATAGATGGAAACAACGCCTTGTATTGTTTTCTTCTGATGAGTCAAGAAATAATATGCACAGAAGTATCCACGCTGGTGGACTCAGAGTCTCTGGGTTGAAAGTTTTTTTAAAACGCTATGCAGAGAATGTGGTCGAGTATCCTGAAGAAGAAAATGTTGAACACTATGTTGAGCTCGAAAGAGCGTTTGTGTTATACATGATAGGACAATATCGTATTCCAAATTCTAGCTCAGTGACACCTATTGGTTTTCTCGAAGCACTTAAGGATTAGATGCAGCTCCATATTATGATTGGGAGTCTGCACTGTTATCTTCAATGTACATCGCCCTTGGAGATTGTGCCGGCGCAAAACCAAGTTTGAATTATTTTTGGAGAATCTTGGAGGTAAATAGTTTATATTAGTTTATAATTTTCTTTTCACAGTGTTTGTGGTATATTTACTATCGTGTTGGTGAACCTGCTCTTATTCAACAAGCAGTTGTTTTTTCAATTATAGAGAAATACCGGTCTTCCAACTGGTACAACAAAGTGAGCTGGTTAACAAGATTCAAAAAACAATCAGAATAAGGTAAAACTTTATTCATATGCCGTATGCGAACCATCCAGAGTACCATACTGCAGCTGCTCAAACGACGCTAGAGTTGAGTTCACATCGATCGGTGTTTTACAGTGCTGAATTCGAAAAAGGTGTTTGGTATTTTGGGGAAAGACTCATTTTACAGCTTCAATAGAGAACAGTAAAAGCAATCAACTCATTTCCATGCGGGGAGATTTCCTTAGTGGATTACCGTTTGATGATACAAGATGGTCTAGAATGGCCTCATGTTGATGACTTGGTCGAGGAGGTTGTTGACGATCGTGATTATTTGAGTTGGTTCAACAAGATTAGCAAGCCTAACATTGCCATGGAGCCGCAACATGTGGGAGTTATGAATGTGCCAGCTCTAGGTAGATTGCCGCTTGATTCAACGTTTCTTCCATCCCAACCTCCACCAGCTTCTTCGTCATCTATCTATGTTTATCCCAGTGGTCATGGAGGTTCATCTTCTTCGTCATTTATGTCACTGTTTGACTGGGAGATGCCGAGTATCAATCTAAAGGGGGGCGTATAAGTGTTCCAGTGATTTCTCAAGCTATGGATTGGATGTATCCGTATTGGGGGGGGCACAAATGACAAAACAACAGATGCGGGAAAGGTTGAACGATTATGATTGGCAATCACAACAAATGCAGAGACATTACATGGGGCTCTTGCAGCAAATGACGAACACATTGAGTTTCGATATTCCAGATGGATCCAGTCCAGGTCAAGCAAGTCATCAGAGTCAACAAAGTCAACCAAGTCGAGCAAGTCATAGAAACAGAGGCAGTCGTAGAAGCAGTCAAAGAAGTGTTGCACACCTGCCACACCAGAGGAGAACATAGAAGAAACTTATATGATACCTGAGTCCGGAGGAATGAATTTAACGACTCCAGGGGCAATGAATTATTTGTGAATCTTTATACCACGATTACAAGAGTAGGAGGCTTCACAGAGTATACCACGATTTGAGATGTTGGGGCATCCAGTTCTCAGCTTCCTTCAGTTCCTTTTGCAGGTTATGGTAATGATGAAACTCAACCTCCTGACCCTACTCAAGCTAGTATGACAGCCATGTAAGCACAAGGAGCCTACCCCGGAGATACAGGCTGGATCTTTCCTCAGCCAGGAACTCAACCACGAAATAATATGTAATTTTAATTTTATGTTTTAATTGAATCAAAAACTAGTTTATTTTAATTAAATTATATGTTAATGAATTTAAATGCGCGAAGGTTAAAAGAAATTACATTTTGTCAAAAGTAGAAAATAATTTGGATTAATTTGATTGAACAATTTGATTGCGAGTTTAATTAATAATTTGATTCAATTAACTTAAACACTAATCTCAATTACACAAATCTCCAGTACATTAATTTACTACTGTACTACGCTCTTTTACAAGATATAAGCTAGGGCGGTAAAAACTTAAACACTTCTGTAAAAAAATTGACAATCTTGAGCCTCATGTTTAGCTTCGTTTGACGTATCTTCCATTCAATGCGCTCCTGAGAAGATTTTTCCATATTTTTATGAGAAATACTACTAACTTTCAAAAAAAAATTACTCTCATTTTTCTTACTTTGAATTTTTCTTTTTCTTTTCGGTGCGACTTAGTTAACATCTAAAACATGACGACCGCTTGTTTCATTCTCTATTTTCTTATAACCTTGACATATCTTACTAACTGCGGCTTCAAGAATGACTCCAGAAAAATCTAGTTGTGTTGTCAAATCAAGATTTGTAATTTGGGTCATTTTGAAAAAAATAATAATAGAATATATTTATAGTAGAAAGTAAAGAAAGTAGGAAAAAATTTAGGTAAAAACTTTTGGTGTAAAAATTTGATTTGAAATTGGTAAATTTATAGGCGAGAGAGAGTTAGTCGTTGGCGACATAGTCTTTATCGCTCAGTCGCTAGGTACTTAGACTTTGTCTAGCGACCAAGTCTTTATCGCTCGACCAAGACTTCGACGCGTTTTGCATCTGCTCAAAGACGATTTAGTCTTTGTAGCTCGATCAAGACTTTAACGCGTTGTGCATCTACTCAAACAAGATCGTTTGAGAGGTCATTTTGATGGTTTGAAAGATATATAGTGACTCATTTTGATGGTTTGAAAGATATACAGTGACTCATTTTGAGATGTGCATAGGAGCTGGCCTTACTTGCTGATAATTGTCTTAACCATGTGAGAGGATAGTGCAGACTGCATAATGCCTGAATGAATGAGCTAATAATTTTCTTAATTTTGTTTGGAAATGAAACCTTTATAATTGGTTATTAAGCAGTGAATAAGGCAGAGCACATGCCAAAAAGGATCAAAATAAGGAAAAGAATATCAGATATGTATTTCACATGATTTATGTAGTTCAGATAAAATTACACAAAAAATTTAAACCTCTAAAGCTAAAATTGAAATTCATTCACGAACTTGGTGCACACATCTTGTATTTCTAAGTAACACAGACTTCGCTAAGTTTATCGAAAGGAAAACAATTAAAAATTTTGTAGTATAGAAACCCAACTAGTGATCAAAGAAGGAACCCAGAAAAAACAAACTTAAGGCTGAGAAGAAATCAGCTGAACCTCCCCAACTTTATCCAGCAAAAAGCAAACTCTGGGCATGCTGAAACTCTTCAAACTTTTAACGAGTTCTGTGTCAAAAATCCTCCACAACTAAACCATTGACCCTAAGTTGCTGTAAAAGAAAAACAGGAAAATTAGCTAGCTGACAATTTAACTTGTTTTTCTCTTGCTTTAGTAATCACCAAAAGGATAAACAATCGACAGTTAAAGCAAATCTTATATATATGCACATCATGTTTGGCAGTAAAGCTAATTACAAAATTGGCTAAGACATTGCTGGGACACATAATTTTTTTACCTTTGGGAGCAGGTTCATCCTGAGGCTTCATAGCAGGAAACAAAAGAACCTCCTGCACCATGACATACAGATAAGTAGAGTTAGCTGCCATCTATAGCAAAACGGCATGTCATAAATGCAACACTAAAAACCAAAGTTACAAAATTAGCGGCAATGTGCATTTGTATGTGATTGTGATATACATAAATTTCAAAACAACCCAGTTCAAAGACCACCTTGATATTCTGTGAATCAGTAAGCAGCATAGTGAGACGGTCAATCCCCAAACCCCAACCAGCGGTGGGGGGCAATCCATATTCCAAAGCCGTGCAAAATGTTTCGTCTAATGCCATTGCCTCATCATCACCAGATTGTCGGTCCTGAAATTACATTCCCATTTATTAGATAAAAACAGAGTGTACAACTTAACAAAAATAGACAATAAAGATGATGAGTATACACACCTTTAATTGTTCGGCAAATCGCTCACGTTGCACAGCGGGATCATTCAACTCCGTATATGCATTGCAAAGCTGATCACCTCAAATTTGTTAGAAGATGAACTGACACAGAATAACATAAAGACAATATCCATGATAGCATGCAATCATTATATCAACATACTTCATGCTTGTTGATGAACAATTCAAAACGTTCAGTCAAGCCTGGCTTTGATCTATGCCACTTCGCCAAGGGGCTCATTATCTGAGGATGGTTAATGATGAAGGTTGGATTAACACATGTCTCCTCCAAGAAGTGTCCAACAAGCTGTCATCAGAATGAAATAAAAAAAAATCAGTGACGCATCAGAATAAAGCTTAAGAAAGAAGCTATCATAAACCAATTTGAATGCACATCAACCCTGGTCCTGGATCAAGCAGACCCTTTGGGTTTCAAGTAGGATCTGAAGACAAGGATAGGTCCTTGATTTCAAACTTCAAAGAATACGTGAAAGCCGGCTCACGATAGATATTAGTTCTAATAGGACTACCATTCAGATTAGATTATACCTTATCCAACAACCGCGTTGTTGTTTGAGGAGGAGGGCACTTGACATCAAACTTGGTGCAGGCATCCAGCAAATACTTGGTGGTTAAGTCGCTTGATAGATCCTTGGGTATCTCAAGGCCAGCCATCTTCTCCAACTCTCCAATCATTTCAATCCTTCTGCAATATTCTCAAAAAGGCAGAGCGATTCCATTAATTTCCAACAGAACAACAAAGTAAAAATGTTTGGATGACCCAAGTAATTTGAGTTAACAATGACAAAGGAAATTGCGTAAACAAACACCTGAAGGGAGGAGTGAAGTCAATCTCTATTGGTTCCTTGTCCAACCCATTTGCATGGTACTTAATTTTATAACCACCAGTTAGTTCCTTAACCATACCTGTTTCAATTGAATAACATTGTTAAAATCCACAAGCAGACACTAAGGAAGGCGTAATAAAGAAGCAAGTCACATGCACTCCTTACCACTCAACATCTTCTCCGTGAGATCCATCAAGTCATTGTAATCTGCAAAAGCCATATAGAACTCACACGTAGTGAACTCTGGATTGTGTGTCAAATCAATTCCTTCATTTCTGAATTGTTTTCCTATCTCGTACACACGGTTCAATCCACCAACAATCAGCTGCTTAAGGAAAAGCTCAGGGGCAATACGCATGAATAGCCTCATATTCAGGTCATTATGATGAGTAACAAATGGCTTGGCTGCTGCTCCACCAGCAATCATGTTCATCATGGGGGTTTCTACCTAATGATGGTGATGAGTGAAGTGTGAACTAAGTCAATATACATGATTCAAAAGAGCTGATGGCATCATTAATTAATAGAAAAATAAAAAAGAGCAAGAACCAGTACAAACCTCCAGGAAATCGAGATCGTCGAGGAACTTCCTAATGTAAGAAACAACCTTGGCTCGAGTTTTAAATATTTGCCGCACCTCCATATTCAACATCAAGTCCAAGTAACGCTGACGATATCTTGTTTCCTGTAACAGAAAAATTAGTCAAGTTATAAGTTAAAAACAAGGAGTTAATTACTGTCTGATGCGAACAGGTATTTTACAGACCTGATCCTTCAATGTGTATGATTCGGGATTTCTTGTACTTCCGGGTACCCATAGATCAGTTTTCTGCAATAGAACAAAGTATCATTAATCATGTAGACAATTAAAAAACACATCGGTTTGTTGAAAAGGTACATTCACAGAAATTGTATTTTTACCTTAGCATTTGCATTATCACCGCCAGGACCTGCTTTATTTCTTGGCATCATATGAAGACAGTGAGATACAACAACGAAAGATTTGGGGAAAAGACTTAGTTCTCCTCTTTTGCTTTTTCCTGCAAAGTAATATTACAAATATTGCCATACATGAGCAAAGTTCATTTTGAAACCAGAGCAGATAATGTTAACCATTGGACTTTTAATAAATGCAGATACAACTTCAAATGTGGTAGCACTGGTTCATTTTGAAACCAGAGCAGATATGAGTAAGAATATGCTTCATATACAATTTCAAATGTGGTAAGTGGTAACACTATTCACGTATTACTAATAAATCAGCTAATTTCAAGTGGGACAGCTGGAACTAATCAGTAGTTCACCCCAATGATATATTGCACAAAATTTTCGCAATGTCTATATAAGCTCTTTGAAAGCAGCAATAATATTGCAAGTTCTAATACCTGGAAATCCAGTAACGCCAACAATGTCACCACGTTTGACACCAGAATGGAAGCGTGTAAATTCAGCTTCGTCCATGTCAGATTTCCTACACCGAAAGAATTTTCAAATTTTCATATTTGGTAATATTTTACAAGACAGATGCAGATAATCCACTAGAAAAAATACATAATAAGTTCATAACTGCAACAGAAAGGAAAATAAATTAATAAAAGTGACTCAACAGATACTATCTAATACTCTTTGCCACCACTCTCTAAATAGGTTAATTACAGATCCCCTTGCCGCTCTCCATATAAAGATCTAAAAAAACGTTGTATTGCATAGATGATCAAGAAGAAGAGGATTTTTCTTTATGATAATGCACTAGGTCACCCTAGTATATTTTATTACAATTTCCAAACTGTCTCAAGTTTCGAAGAACAACGAACTCTCACAAATGCCGTCACATTTCTTTGTTCCTCAAAACTTCAGACAGGGAGTCAATAGCAATCCCGCCAGCTATACCATCTTCGAGAATATCTGACAGCATTTGTAAGAGTTCTTTGTTCTGTGGACAATCGAAAGAGCTAGAAGACAACTAATCGTTGTGTAAAACCAACTTTATAATAGCATTGGGTATAGGGAGCGTTCTTCAGCAGGAACATAAAAGCCACCTCACGATAAATAATGCTTATTAGTCCAAATTTCGTAAATGCATATCCATGAATTCGATAACCCAAATAGAGAAATTACAGGGTCTCACAAATATACCAATCCTAACATAAAAAAGCTGCCAAGTTTTCATAAAACTACTGTCTCATTAAGAATAATGTGAAACACATGACAGTAACAAAGAAATGACCCACTTAAATCACAGTTCTATACCTTGCGTCAACCATGAGCTGAACCTTTAAACCCTCATCGTGCAAATCATAAAAGAACAACTTTGAAGATGAAGTTCTCTTATGCATAATCCTACCTGGACAAAGAAAAACATACAGCATTTACATTTGTTCATACACAACTCCTACAGTAAAATTCCTGGCCGCAAGAGTTTACTTACCACCCAATGAAACTTCAACATCTTCAAGGTGTTCACCATCAGCCAATGTTTCGTACATTTTGATGTACTCCACAAGAGTCATTGTAACAAAGAACTTGTGAGGATAAGGATTACTTCCTGAAGCCTTCTGTGACGCAAGCCATTTTTCCCTATTTTCAAAGTATTGCTACCAAAAACAAACAAAAAAAAAAATCAATTAATAATAGAAAAATCGATTACAAAAAACCTCGATACAAAACTAAACCAAAAACATTAACAAAATAATAAAACAAAACAAATACATACAGTAGGATCCATGTCTTCGTCATCAGGATTGGGATTACTAGCCTTGGAGCTCGCCATGGCCTCAGCCTACAGAAAACCAAACCACACCAAAACACTCTCAGAATTCAAAATACAAGTTACTATTACGAATTCGGAAACCCTAAGAACCAAATTCCCTTCAAAAATTTCTAGGGTTTTTAATTTGTTTACCTTCTTTTTCTTTTCTTCATCCTTTAATCTCTTTTCCTCCTCTTTCTGTTTCAGCTTTTGCGCCTTCTTTAAAGCACTGTTATCATCATCACAAAAAAATAATCAGAAATTCAATGAAAAGAAAAACCCTAGAATTGGAATGATAACAAGATAACAGATAGGGTATACTTTTTGCTCGTAGATTCAGATGAAGCTTCAGGCGCAGTAGCAGATGAATCCATAGTGATCTCTGATAGAGATTTGGTTGTTTCTTCAACGCCTACCATTTGCTGCTACTGAAGAAAAGAGAGTGAGAGAAGAATGAAAAGAGGGTTTTTGAGAAAATAAGCGTGGAGGCTATTATTGGTGGGTTTTAAGAGGGGATTTGGATGATGGACGGCTGGGATTAACCAAAACACTCTCAGAATATTTTTGTTGTCAAAATGAAGGGAAACATATCACTGACTACTTCAATTCAACGATGATGATGTAATAAGAGTTCAAATAATTTTCACAGATTTGATTTGGGTACCATACTTTGTTAACTTGTTAAGGTTAGTAGAAAATTTTGGAGTACAAAGAGGCAGTCTAGCTCGGTACGAGAGTGCAAGGCTCTTAACCTTATTAGTCGTGGGTTCGATCCCGTCATGGGCTTGGGCCCCATGGTGGGCGGATCATTTTGTAGATTAAGCTGCATGAGCAACAAATTTTACACATTTATTTTTTACATTAGGCCAAGCACCGTGGTTACCCATTTTTCTTAGCTTTAGCTTAAATATAGTTAAGAAAAAACTAACCAAAAATCATCTTCTATGGGTCTTGTGAATTTTTTAGCTTATACTACGGATATTCGGTTTCTATCAATAAGATTTTTAGGTCCATATTAAATAAAGTAGAAAGAGAACGTAAAATTGTGAGGCCCAAAAATTAACTTTATAACAGAAACTCAGTACCCGTTTTCCATTTTTTAGTTAGAAGTGGGATCAGATGTATATGTTTTATTAGCTAAGTTATAGTTTTGAACCACATTATAGCTAAAAAATAAACCATAGTGATTAGCATTAGTTATGATATGGCTAAAGCTAAGAAATAAACCTTACCATAGTACTTGACCTTTCTCTTGAACTTGTGGTATGGTATCTTTCTTAGTAGGCACAGTTTTTCCAATACTTTGGCCTTGCAAACCTTCAATATTTTTTATTATATAGTTATTATCATTTAGGTGATCGACTTCGTTTAAATCAGCGTAATATGGCACTTGGCTAGTGTAGTATCTGTATTTGAAGAGAGTTATAGTTATAAAGCATTGTTAAAGAGCATAGCTTTGATTAAAGGTAAGATGTGGATTGCTTCAATTATCTTTATTAAGCTACAAATATCTTTTATGGTTGTATTATTCGCCTTCGATAATTTAAGGAAAAGAATAGGTGTAATTGGAAAAGTAAGTTTGCGAATTTTTTGTGCCTTGTTACTGTCTATTTTGATTCACTTTGCTCTTGCGATCCAAATTGTTTTGTACTTGGTCTGCAGATCGTATCATAAGGAGAACATCGATAAATCCCGTTTAGATAAACATTTGGAAGCATAAATGTAGAAGGTGATTTTGTTCCTTCGATTAGAGACATGGATATTCAATTAGAACAACATGAAGTTTGATTTTTAACTTATATTTGCTATACATTTTTTTGGTACCATTTCTCTTATATTATGAACCGTATTATTTCGAGCAAGGCATGTGTATGTATTTATTCACAATGTAACCGAATTTCAGATATTTTTTTTTACATACAAACCATTGTCGGGGAATAAAGTTTCACTATTTTTTTTCATTCTTTGTTTTACTTTTCTACTCAATTTCCTCCCCAATTTTAATTTTTCTAACCCTCAGGCGTCTATAATGGAAAAAGAAATAAGGTATCAATTAAGGGTGCTCAAAGTTGTGCATTATCAGGGTAACATTCAGCAAGTACTATTCTCATAGTTGTATTGATTTTCCATTTTAGAAAAAAAAAACACTAAGGATTATCAAAGGATTACCACTCCAAATGTAAGAAAATGAGGTACAAGATTTTATTGACATAGACAACTTATCAAGTACAATGGAGGTATACAATTCTCTTTATGCTCAACTTGCCAATTTTTCAAGAAAGTGATTCAAATAATAAGTGCGCATATTATCATACTCCAGAAAATTAAAATGTTGCATTGCTTTTCTTTCGATGTTCAACAGATTTGTGGGCATAATAATTTTGGATGAACTTACCAACAATTTGTTGGTAGTTCTGGTGGGATGTTGATTTTATGGAATAAAGACTTTGTCGAAGTCATGGATTCCCTTGTTGGGGATTATACTCTATCTATTTTTTACATCAACAAGTTTGATAGTTTTGAGTGGGTTCTTACTAATGTGTATGGCCCAAGACCTGTTGGTATAAAAGATTTTTGGATAGAGCTTGATAATATATGTAGAATATTGGGATCTTTTTTGGTGTACCGGGGGTGATTTCTACATTGTCAGAAAATATGACGAAAAGAAAAATTGTGTTAGACTCACAAGGAGTGTGAAGCAATTCTCTAAGCTCATCATACAAGTACACAATATAAACTCATTGATTTACCTCTCAATATAGACTCACAATATAAACTCATTCATACACCTGGTCAAATGGGCAGACTGATCCTGTTTTGTATATGTTAGACAGAATCTTAATTTCCCATTCTTTTGTAAATCATTTTCCCCTAGCTTCCCAACTTGCAAAATCCAGATTCACTTCTGATCATATTCCCCTTCTCCTTGATATTTCCGGATTTCGATCCTTCTTGGGGTCCTAGTCCTTTTAGGTTTGAGAATATATGGTTTTTGGAGAATGTTTTTTTAAAATTGTTGGAGGAATGGTGGCAGTCATTTTGTTTTGCAGGTACACCTAGTACACAGTTATGATTGAAGTTGAAGGCCCTTAAAGACAAACTAAAGGTATGGAATAAGAAGATTTCTGGTAATATTAACTCAAAACTTAATCACCTTTTAGATGAAATCCAGGTTATTGATAGTCTTGTGAGAATAATATACTAGCTGATAAGATTATTGAAGATCAAATTAAGTATAGAGAAGTTTAGAGGAAACAACGTGGAAAATCAAATGCAATACAACATGGGTTACAAGAGGGGGATAGAAATACTTCATTTTTCATAAATCAAGCTTCACCCAGTAGGAGACACAATAGAGTAAAACAGTTATATATTGGTGAAGAGTTAGTTGATGACAAATTCAAATCACAGGATCACATTGTGGACTTCTACAAGAATTTATTCACTGAAGAGGAAATAATCAGGCTAGAGTTACAAGGCATTGAGTTTGATAGCATTAATATGATAAAATCTGAGATTTTGGAGGTGAGATTTACAGAGGAAGAGGTTGTACTAGCCATAAAAGATCTTGGCCAAGACAAAGCACCCGAACCAGACGATTTCCCCATAATATTCTTTCTAACTTCTTAAAGAGAGATATTATGAGCATTATTGAAGAATTTTATGCATCTGAAGGTATTGCCACTATGCATAATTCTACCTTCATTGCTTTAGTACATAAAAAAGATTATATTGAGACTATAAAGGATTGTACACCTATATGCTCTTGAAAAATGTGTACAAGGTTATTGTTAAAGTTTTAGTTTCAAGAATGAAGCTAGTATGTCAAAATTTATCTCACATTTTCAATGTGCGTATATAGAAGGTAGGCAGATTGTTGATGGTAATTTAATTGCAAATGGGTTGGTGGACTCTAGATTAAGGTTTGGTAAGCCTGGTGTTATTTAAAAAATAGATTTAGAAATGTATTTGACAGAATAAAGACAATTGTTAGGGGAAAGCCACTTTTCCTAGAGGGAAAGTCGACTTTAGGGTGGATTTTTATTATAAAAAAAAACTTTCCCTCTATTATTGATCATTTTTATTTTGATTTTCATCATGTGAGAATTTTTTCGTATGTTTTGTCTTTATTACACGTGAAAGAGACTATGACAGCTTCATAGGTTTCCGCTCAAGCAACTGGTGGAAAATTTTGTAAATTGTTTTGCATTTTGTACAACAAAACCACTCCCTTTTTGACAATTCTTGTTACACGTGCAAAAATCGCATTTTATTCTGTCAAATATAAAAACATAAGAATGTTGATAACCAACATAATATACTTTTTTGCTTAAAAAAAATGATATTCCTTTTCGCACTGGGGAAAATGAACAAAACAATTGAGTAACACCTTTAGGCTTTAAGTTTACATAATTTTCTTGAACGAGTCAATCTTAACTTGTACAACAATTAATAAAAAGCGATGAATGTCAATGCACCTGATCATAAGTTAGGGTAAGGGTGATATAGAAAGTGAAAATCAAAAATTATTATTGACATGGGGAGAGTTTTTTTTAAAATCCACCCTTAAATCGGCTTTCCTTCTAGCAAAAGTGGTTTCCCCCCCTAACAATTATCGAAATAAACTGAAAATATTTAAAATTTGTTTTGCTCAAGATATGATTCATCCTAAAGTGGCACAATTGGTTTAAATTTTGTTATTCTACAGCTTCATTCTCGGTCCTTATCAATGGTTCTCCTTTTTTTTAGAAGCATTAGAGGAGTTAGGCAGGGTTTCCCTATGTCACCACTTATATTCAACATAACTATGGAGGAGTTAGGCAGGGTTTCCGAAAAACTGGTTTAATCTTCTATACTCTTCTCTGTAATTATTTTTTATGGGTTTTGAGAAATCCATCCCCATTTCTTGCTAATTAATTTATAACTAGGGTTTAATGTTGAAACCACTTAAGAGTTTAGATCAATTAAATGAAGTATTTGATACAGACTATTATGATTTGAATAGATTAATTCCATGATTTTTATTTATTGAATTTTATTAAACAATTGTGATTTCGTTTGATGGTACATGCTTGACCTAGGTTTTTGATGTTCCATGCTTTTGGTATACAATTTTTATTTGAAAATCTACTTGTTGCAAGTATATTTGTCTACTTATTTGATATTTCATGCTTGGGTTAAATCCTTA
>JAJJMC010022854.1:380886-439749 GCA_023531435.1 Papaver californicum
ATAAAAGTCGAGATATTTTAAGTTTGAATAATTCTTAAGAAAATAAGGAGAATGTGATACTTTTAGGCATTTTTTTCTAATTATATCTTATGAATAACAAAATAATAAAATTTATAAATGGCATACCTCTCAAACTATGACACAAATATTTGTACACATTATATTATTGGAAAGCATTCTAAAACCCCTACCTAACAAATATAAACATGATTATCAAACTATATATATTTCTCGTACTAAAATTTAATAACAATAATGAAATAACTCAACTTTTATGAAACAAAATTTTAAATTAAATAGCTTAACTTTTATGCAACAGAGGGAGTATGCATCTATACTAACTGTATTAATTTTTTTTTTCTCATGTATTAGAAATATAATGTGTTAAAAAGTTAACACATAAAAAATGGGATTTTTTTTTTCTAACCAAAAGGAATATTTTTGTATTAGAAATCCACCAATAACATAACATATATCAAAAACTAAAAAAAACACGTTCACATTCACATCCCCTTCATTAGCGAATTCTTAGTATATAAATGAATATTCGTGAACTCTAGATGTTATTTTTTCCATTTAAGAGTTTAATCAGGCTTGAATTAAGAAAAGTGGACTCAACGTTTACAAAGTCAGACTTTAATAATCAACCTAATACTGATTTTAGTCTTACCAATTATGAACATACTAGAACTATTGCAATGTCATTTTTCTTGTCTAAAAGTGATTTTTTTTAAACTGCAGGGCAGATGAAAACTGATAGGATGAATGGTATCTAGAGTGAGAAGACAAAGCAATATGGATATGAAAACTGCAATTTCATCAATAAAAGTACAAAGACGATGGAAATACACAAAGATAAAATGTTTAATTAGGCATTTGAGGTGCAAAGAATACAATGTATTCTGTGAACATCTTGTTTTTCTTAATAAACTCACTACCCTATTTGTATTTTGATTAAGAATCGCAATATCCTATTTGAATATAATCTAGCCACTTAAGCCGTTTTTTTTATGGTGATGGAAAGATTTAGATATGTATCTAACATGTTTTTGTAATGTTTTTTGCTTCTATGACAATAATATGTTTTTGTTGTGTTTTTTTTCTTCTATGACAATCTAGCTACTTAAGTCATTGTTTCTTATGGTTGGCTTTTTTAAGGGTGGTGGTGTTAAACAAGTAGAGGTAATAACGTGTTTACTACATCAACACTCATGTTTATACAAAAACTTGAAAGTAACCAATGTAAGGTTACATATTTTGACACTTTTCAAGAAAATATAGTGGTATTGGTGATAGTGGAGATAGTGAGGAAATCTAATAAATTATGGGTATCGAGGGATCATCAATTAAACAAAAAATTAAATTGAGAGAGATGATTAACGTGGTTCGACACTAATGGCCTACGTCCACGGACAAAACCCGAAGGTTGAAATATTATTGATCTCCAGAGTTGATGATTCTGGGATGTTTACATTTACATATGAAACTCCTATTTATAAACCAAACTTAAACCTAAACCTATGAAGATATATATTAAATATCTTTGACTGGGTAATATATATCTAAAATACTAATTACATAATATTCAAGAATTATCTTTGATTTGGTCTAGGAATTATTATTGAACATCAATAAGAACAATGTCAATCAAATACAAAGATTTTAAGGGAAAAAAACGTGATAAATTAGTTGTGATTTTGATGAATAAATCCTTAAGATATATGGGACAAAAGCATGAAAGAAAATATTTAGATAACAAAAAAAATTTCCAGATTTTTGAATTTGTTTTGGAATAAATTTTTTCATTTTTTATTGTTGAAAGAAAGTAATACTTAGCTAAGAATGAGATAATACTTCTCTGATGAGTGTCAATAAAGATATCGATAATATCATTCCACGATAATCCATCAATTTCAAAATGATAGGCTTGTTATGTATAAATTACACATAAACAAGCCTATCATTTAAACAGAAGAAATATGAAATAAGGATCTTGCCCTGAAGATTTGCCAAAAAAAAAAAGAAACAAAAAAAAGTATTAAAGGAATTTTATGTATCATTGTATTGGAAGATAAAGTTGATTAAGGTTTTGTTTCGAAAGACTAAGTCTAATAGTTGATTATCTAGTTCCTTTCAAAAGGATCAAACACTTTAAAAATGATATAATTGGATCTTAAATAGATAATTAAAAATAATTGATATTAAAAAAAAAAAATACACAATAGTTATAATGTATAGAGTTAACTGGATACCTGGATACCAGATAAGTGCCAGTAGGTCACATGATATATGAAATCAGTGTACTTAAATGTAAATAAAGCCTAAATTTGGGTTTTATTTTTAACCTTAATCCATTTGAATGATGTCGGCAGTAGTTATAAAAATCAAGCACAAGTAAAGCAAACAGATCATTATAAATAATATTGGAATGAAGTTGAATGTTCTTGACAAAATAAATAAATTGATACAACAAAACTTTTTGATGCACAATAAAGATGCACGAAAAAATTGGCCGTAGAAAGATCAGTCGAATATTTGAGAAAAATAAAACGATCATTCAAATATTTAAGAAATATATTAGCTCATAAAAAAATAGGAGCAAAATAATAATTTGATATTGGATAAAGATTTAGAAGGAGATATAATTTAACATGAAAGTTACAATACTAATAATCCAACAAAAACATCGGTCTTTTGAAAACAAACGTTAATTATTTTTTCATAAATGAAATGATGATTTTAGATTTAAATTGAAACTAAAATTGAAAATGATAATTTTAGTTTTGAATTATTTTTAGCAATCATAAAAATCAACCACAAATAGAGCAAACGGATTATAAACATTATTGGAATGAAATCGAATGTTCTCGACAAAAAGAATAAAAATATCAAGACAATAAAACTTTTTGGTGCATAATAAAGATGCATGAAAAGAACGACCATAGAAAGATCAATCAAATATTTGAGAAAAGTAAAACAATAAGTCAAATATTTGAGAAATATATTAGCTCCTAAAAAAAAATAGGAGCAAGACGAAAATAATTTTATCTTGGATAAAGATCTAGGAGGAGATATAATTGAACATAAAAGCTACAAGACTAATAATCCAAAATATCGGTCTTTTGAAAACAAACGACAAATTTTTTCATGAATGAAATAATAATTTTAGCTTTGGATTGAAACTAAAATTGAAAAATAAAAATTTAGCTTTGAATTATTTTTAGTAATCATAAAAATCAACCACAATTAGAGTAAATTGATGATTATAAACATCATTGGAATGAAATTAAATGTTCTTGACAAAAAGAATAAAAATATTGAGACAATAAAACTTTTTGATGCACAATAAAGATGCACCAGAAGATTGACCGTAGAAAGATCAATCGAATATTTGAGAAAAATAAAATGATCAGTCAAATATTTGAAAAATATATTAGCTCCTAAAAAAAATTAGGAGCAAGATGAAAACAATTTGATCTTGGATAAAGATCTAGGAGGAGATATAATTGAACATGAAAGCTACAAGACTAATAATCCAACAAAAATATCGGTCTTTTGAAAGCATACGATAATTATTTTTTCATGAATGAAATAAAAAATTTAGCTTTGAATTTAAACTAAAATTGGAAATCTTATCAGAATTGATGAAAATCAGTAGAATAAAACACTATGAAGCAGAAGTGAAAGCAAATTGAGCGGATCTCACCACTCTGATACCATAATAAATTACGGGTATCGAGAGATCATCGATTAAACATAAAATTAAATTAAGAGAGATGATTAACGTGGTTCGGCACTAATGGCATACGTACACGGACAAAACCCGAAGGTTGAAATATTATTGATCTCCATAGTTTGATAATTCTGGGATGTTTACACTTACATATGAAACTCTTATTTATAGAGCAAACTTAAACATACACCTAGAAAGATATGTCTTAAATATCTTTAACTAAGTAATATATATCTGAAATACTAATTATATAATATTTTAGAATTATCTTTGAATTGATCTAGGATCTTCATCTTTGATTTGGTCTTCACTTCACTTGTAACAAACACGGTCACATGATATTTTATGTGTACGGTCTTATTGTTGTACGTACACTCTAATATTTTAATAAGATCAACAAAACAACTATTTGACAACCAAGGGTTAAATTGGATCTGAGAACTTACAACTTGAAGTAGTGAGCTTAAGAAACGTGAAACGAATATCGTAAAGAGCTTCATTATCAAGAATTGTACACTCATCATCCTTCCGAACAAGTTGATGAGAATATCAAGTAACTGTGAGAGTTAAAAAAAAATAATGGTAAATAATTAACTGTAAGAGGTGAAATCAAATATAGATGACAATGATGATTTTTTTTTTTTGTGTTATTCAAAAGGAGATAATATGTTTTTTTTTGTGTTAACCTACCCTAATAATTCATAATCGGTAAAACCTCCCTCAGTCAACTATTCTGTCTATTGTCAGTTAGTTGATTCAACAATATTTTACATGTGGAAAGAAAAAAAAAACTTTTACGACGAACTTCCCAGAATATCCTCATCTTTCTTACTTTGATCGATTTAATTAAAGGTATACCCAAACTCGTTAATCACACCACATCATTAACCAGGCCACAACATTAGCATCAACTCCAGTTCAAACCATAGTGGATCAGATGATTAGTATATTAGTGATGAGACCATAAAATTATTAAAATTAACCGGATTGTTAAGTTCAAAATTTCATCAAACATGAAAAAAATTAAAACTTCATCGTTTGAACAAATTGTTAAATTTCAATCATCTGTATCTTAATTTTGTAAGATAGATTGATACTCCCCAATTTAAGGCTCATTTCATTTATAAACAAATAATGTGCAGATAAATCCTTACAAAATAAAATTTGACATAAAAATCTAAGCTTCAAAGTTCATTTATACTTAATTTCTCTTCTTCGTTACTTCATTCATACAATCCTCTCTATATAATTCACGAACTGGTTCATAAACCCATCCCACATAATCAAGTTTCAATTACAAAGACATTAAATCTTAATTCATACTTAATTTATTTTTATGTTACTTCATTCATAAAAACCCTTCTACTCAATTCACAACCAGGTTGATAAATTAACCCTACAAAATCAAGCTTTAATACAAAAACACCATAGCTTCGATCATACTTTATTTTTACTTTTCACTACTTCGAATTTTATCAATGTTTCTTATTGTTGGATTTGGGTTTCTAATTAATCTGTTTCTTTATTTACTGATGAGATTTTCTTAATCATGTTGTGAATTAGGTGAATTGATAGATTGATTAATCTTAACAATAACAATTATCAAAGGAGCTTTAGAAGGAATTATATTTATTAGGGTTTCATTAATGGAGTTTGAATTTAATTGGAATTTACGTGGTTGTTATGGATTGGGATTACTAGTTTTGGTTTTACGGTGGAGAAGGTGTGATTTCTAGGGGAGAAAAGACGAGATCTACAAGAGGATTTCTTGACAATGAATGATTACTGAGAAGAGAGATTTGGATAATGAGAAGAAGCAGGAATGAAGAATGTAATGCATGGGCGATGGAGAACTTGGTGAGTAGGCGATGATCGTGATGTTTAGGATCTTTGTTTTGGGACCGTCAAATTAAATTAAATTCGTGATAAGTTGTTTTTTTTGTTTGTTAAAGGGCATTTTGGGGTTTTTAAAATTCAATATTTTAGAATGATACACACGTGCACAATTAACTGAGTTATCATGGTGGAACTAACAGAAGGGAGGTTTACCTATTTTAAATTAATATGGAAGGCAATGCAAATTAGCACATTATCCAGGGGGCAATGCAAAATCCCCCGAGACAGTAACCATAATTAATGGTGACATTCTTTGTTATATGAGGACAAAAAAAGAGAGAAGATAATAAGATAATGATCGTAATTGATGGACCATAAATAATGTTATGCCCATAAATAACATCACTACCTAAATGCCTGTGAAAAATGATAAAATATTTTTCTTTACTTGTTATTCAAAAGCGTTGTTGGATAAAGGTTAATATGGTCTATCTGAAAATTAGAAAGCATAAAGTAAATCTAAAAGTTAACATTTTTAGTTAGTAATCTTGTTTTATGAACTAGACATATAAATTATTTTAATGATGGGATTGCGAAAGAGATAAAGTCAATTTTTTCACCATTACAAATATTAATGTGATGTTTTCTTTGAAAAATATGAAAGGGTGATATACATAAAATATATTAACTCTAGTTGTTTATTTGAATTAATATTATTTAATGCATAAATTACAACAGATTCATTTCAAATCAATATAATTAGAAAGCATATTTTGTTCTTATTTTCAAATGATATTATATATCAGTATGGAGAGAAACTTGTTCCTAAAGGCTTAATATTTGCAAAAGAGGATACCCCAGCATCATATTTATAGATGCAATTGGAACAAATTAAGCACTGTTATTAAAAGAGGAGGATTTTTGGGTAATAATACTTGGGATGTAGACTTTTTTGTTCTTGGTTTCTCTTTTCTATTTAGTTTCCTCCGAATCCCAATTTTTCCGACCCTCAACGTCTATAATGAAGAAAAATATTGGTTTAGTTTGGTATTGATGTGCGTTTTATAAAATCGCTTTTCAGCTATGCGTTAATTTGTCGTGCTGTGTAAAAATAACAATAGAATGTTTGGTAAGAATTAAACAGTGATCAAATTGAGTTTGGTAAGATATCAGGTTCAACTATTGTTGTTGTAGCAAATGATTAAAAAAAATATATTTCTGAAAATAGTTTTATTCAAGTTTATTAGATCTAAAAATATTTAAAATTTTAACTTTTATACATTTATATAATATTAAATTTAGTGATAAATATTATTATTTTTATTGTTAAAAAATATTATTTTTATTAATTAATTATTATAAATATAAATTTCAAACAAAAAATCAAACTAAAATTAAATATTTATTTAATATTTACCCTTATTTTTATTATTGATAAATTAAAATAATTTATTTAATTGGTATTTAAAGTATAGTTTGAAAAAAAAAAAATTTCAAAAATAAAATATATAGAGTAAAAAATTAATGGTATATAGATCTAAGAGTAAATTTTGTCATTTATAAATAAAATAGGGATAAAAAAGAAAAATCAGATATGAAAATTATGTGAGACCATATCTTTTCTTTTAAACTTTTAAAACTTCCCCCTCCCTAGTTCTTAAAAGTATTTTTTTTTTAAAGTATTTTGTTTTTTAAAGTATTTTATAAAAAGTTTATCAAATACCTATATAAAAAAATCTTACTATGTATGTTTTGAAATTGTTTTTTGAAAAAAAAAACATTACCAAACCTAGCTTTAATTACCGATCAACAGTGGTCAAAGTTGTGCATTCTAAATTCGGGTTCAATCAATACCAATCAAACAAACAAACTTATAATTATACAAACCGAACATGTAATCCTAATGTTAATATTTTCTATACACAATAAGCACACATTTCAGCTGGTGGAGAGATGAGACCACATGACATACTCACCAAGAACTTGAATTTCTTTCATTTTTATAGGAAGTAGGAACTAAGAAGAAGTTGTTGGGCCTTTATAGCTTGGTTAATTGTTGTTTTTTTTAATAAATAATCGTATAAACATCACGGGCTCCCTGTTTTACTGTTATTTGTGAATAACCGATAAAATCTATGGATTTGGTGCTATTTATATCCGATCCATCTAAATGACGAATATTAAATTTTTATCCACTTCCAATCCATCACCTACGGGTTTAATAAGTACAATTATTTTTTTTGGATATGTCAAAAAAAGTAGGCTGATTTTTTTAAATGGAAAATTAAATATTATAACTTTATTATTTGTCCATAATAAGAACCACAGCTCTTCTTTAATAAGTTAGGGAACTGTTTCTTTTCTCATGTTTTTTTTTTAAATATCAAAAAGACCATTTTTTTTCAATGGTTGGTTTTCTTATTTCTTATGTAAAATCAAACAAACCTATTTTTCTTAGAAACAGAGGGAGGGAGTAGTTACTATCATTCTTCTATGCATCTCACTTTACCTTTTGTTCACTAGCTGATTTTTTTATTGGTTAAGTCCAATGTATTAAAGAATGAAAGAGCTACAAAATAGGGTTACAAAGAATCGGGAGCAACGAGGCTCCGATAAGTGAGAAATAACAGGCTAAAACATTTTTCGGCCTCTAAAAATAAAAGGTAAACTCCTCACGTAGCTCTATTTGGAGGTGTTGAACCCTCCTTGCCCTTAATTGTCACATCTACGTTTGTTACTTCAAAGGTTCCTTCGCTATCATCCTGAGCTATTTTCTTCCCCTTCTTCCTTTCGTTTTTCGCGTTGGTCCCCTTTTTTACTGGAGTCCCTCTCTTCTTCTTTTTCTTCGTGTTGGAAGGCTGGATAGCCTGTTCCTTAGCTTCCTCTTCCGGCTTTGTTGCTTCCTTTTCCACGTCCTTAGCAACTTTGGCTACAAACTTCCCCTTCCTCCTTTGTTTGTCCCTTTGTTTGAGTGCCTCCTCTATACCAAGTACGTGCAAGTGTTGTAGGTGATCAATATTGATAATATATGGGCTTGTCGGGTCCCTTTCAGCCATGGTCTTAGCCACCAGGTTGAACTTACTAATCTTTTGCAAATGAGCTGCAACTTTCTCAGCCGATCCTTCACAAGTTTGGTCCTCTATGGCCTGTTTAAGAACCCGTGCCTTCTTCAGAATTACTGGGTAATTAGCTTTCATCCAAGCCACGTCCTTTTGTGTAGCATTTGCGGCCTCAGCTTTAGCCTTTGCAGCAGCAGCATCTTTAGTCTTTGCAGCAGCAGCAGCTTTAGCCTTTGCAGCAGTAGCAGCTTTAGCCTTTGAAGCAGTAGCAGCAATTGGTTCGTCAGCTTTAGCCTTTGCAGTAGCATCCTACCGTTGCCTTGTTAATTCATTGTCGCTGGCTAGATTCTTTGCTAGGGAGAGGTCACTCTCACTATCTTCTTGGCCCATGTGCGTAGCTATGTCGGTGCTGTTGGCTAAGTTGTTGTTGTTGGATAACAACGCATCCTTCTTATTTGCAGCAACAATGGTGGCAGCACTGCTGACAGCCTTTGATGAGTCTAGCGCAACCAATCTTGCTGAAACATTTTTAAGCATGAAAGCACGTGCGCTATCGTCTCTTTCAACTATGACCATATCAAAATCTTGTTGCAAGTTTCTGAGCTTTTCCTTATCAGCTTCTTCGGCCCAATTAATTCTTGGGGGTGTTATTAGGTCGTCATCTTCTAAGGAGCCTTCATCATCAAAGGAAGGCTCATAAGCCTCATTTTCAGAGCCCAAGCAGACTTCATCTTCAGAGAGAGCCTCATAGGCCTTTTCTTTACCCTTCTTCCTTAGTGCACCGCAAGGGGAAAACACCTCCTCCCTCCTATTCACGTGCAAGTCTTCTAGGCATTCAGACACGTCCCTATCCAGGTTGGCTTCCCTAGATGCCTCATCCACTTCCCCTCTCTTGTTGGTAGCAAGATCACGAGATGCCTTCCTTGATAAGTCGTTGTCGCTGACTACTTTATTGACTGCTGAGAGGTCGCTTTCGCTAGCTTCCAGCCCCATGTGCTTAATCTTTGTAGCGTTCCTTTCAGCCTCATCATTGAACATCGCATCTCCCCTTGAAACAGCAGCCAGCCGTTGGCTTGAGAGGTCACAATCGTTGGCAGAAAGGCTGACAGTGTTGTCCCTTTCTTGGTTGACTGTCCAGTCTTTGCTAGCAGCAATAGCACGTGAAGAGCTTGCTGGCCCCCTTGAGATGTCCCTCTCATTGACTAGTCCAACCCCATTATTGTTCATCGTCTTCTCACCTTGCATTCAGCCAAAAAATGGCCTATTATCTTGCATTTCTTGCAGAATTTCAGAGCTTTAGGGATGCTTACTGCTTGGAGAAAGCTATGCCTGGGAGCATTAACTTGGATTTGTGATGGAATCTCCTTAGTGAAATCAACATCAACAAGTATTCTAGCATAGTATCCATAGTCCCTTGCTAAAGTTCTTGAATCAACAGACATTGGAGTGCCCTGAGCTGTGCATATTGACAGCAATATCTCTTCTGTCCAAAACACTATAGGGAGTCTTGGCAGCTGCACCCATACTAGTGCACTTGATGTTCTTTGCTTGATTGGATTGAAGTTTGGGTGGTAGTCTTGAACTCTAAGGAACTGACTTCCAACATCCCAATGGCCTCCCTTCCACACTCTTTTCTTATCAATATCATTAGAAAGAACTATGGTAAAGTAGCCCTTTGTCATCTGTACCTCCATTGTTGGAGAAGAGTGGCTTTAACTTCTGCAAACTTAAGGTTTTTGAAATCTAGCCTGCCTATTAAGGCAAACTTCATCTTCTCCATTGCTTTCTCATATAACTCATTGGTGATATCTACTACGAACTGGCCATCAGACTTTTTGGCCATACATAGTTGGTTGAAATCGATCTTTGTTGTTGCATTGATCTTAGATGGCTCATGAATTCTTCTCTTGGTTGCTTCAAGAAAAGATTTTACTGTTAATTCGTGGTTACATGGTAGATTTTCTGAGTTTGAATTGTGAATTGATCCATGTTGCTCTTCCATTGTTGCTGAATTAGAACTTCTCAAGAGAGAAAGCTCAAGGCACAACACTGTGAGGAGAGAGGAACGAGAGAGAAGACATAATTTTTTTTACTAGCTGATTTGCTTACAGTTTACTAAGGGGATACCTCATCGACACAAAGTCCATATGTTATAATGGATAACCAATAGATGAATGAATATTTCTTCTTATCAATAAATGCAGTCAAAGAAAAGGCCAAAAATTCTATGCATTTGCCGGTTCTTACTCTTTGGACTTTTCTTTGCATAACTTTCCACCACAACTATGACGACAATGAAACCAAACCAAATTTTATTTATAAATTTGAAAGAAAGTCTCTGTAAGGCCTTTTCTTGACAATAATTCAAAGTCCACCTTAATAGGTTTCCTCCATTATCTATCTTTCCTAGTTTCTTTCATCATCTCAATCTCTTCTATCCTTACCAAACCAATATCTCCTCCAGTGAAATTTGAAGATTCAATCACTATGGATAGGGAACCAGAAGAACTCCAATTCTTGGGATTCTTTGGAATCTATAGAGAAGCTTACAATATTATAGCTTCGTGGAGGAAAATCTTTTCACAGATCGCTTTAGCTTTTATTCTTCCCCTATCTTTCATTTACTTAGCTCAAATCGAAACTTCCGAGTTAATATTCTCGAAAATCATGCATAACGAGCAGTCTCTTGAATGGACTCGGTCAGGAAGTGCTAGGTACAATCGTATTCAAGATCGTATAACATCGGAAATGACAGCTTTTTGGATATTCAAGGTCATGTACCATGTTTTCCTTCTTGTTCTTTCGCTTTTCTCTACTTCGGCCGTTGTTTATACCATTGCTTGTGCTTACACTACCAAAGAAATCACTTTCAAAAAAGTTATAAGCGTAGTTCCTACGGTTTGGAAGAGACTTATGATCACTTTCTTATGGACCTTTGCCATCATGTTTCTATACAACTTGTTTACAGCTCTAATGGTACTTTTGCTAATACTCACAGTTGGAGTATCTAATGATGCCGCCTTCGCAATTCTTTTTGTTATAGTTGCTATCATTTGGGCAATCGGGTTTGTTTACATCAGCGTAGTATGGCACTTGGCTAGTGTAGTTTCAGTATTGGAAGAGAGTTATGGTTATAAAGCATTTCTAAAGAGCAAAGCTTTGATTAAAGGTAAGATGTTGATCGCGTCGGTTATCTTTATCGCACTAGAAATCTCTTTTATGGTTGTATTATCCGCCTTCGAAAACCTAGTAGCTCATGGAAGAACAGGTGCAGTGGGAAAAGTAAGTCTGGGAATTTTCTGTTTCTTGTTGCTATCTATTTTGATTCACTTTGCTCTTGTGATCCAAACGGTTGTGTACTTTGTCTGCAAATCGTATCATCACGAGAACATCGATAAATCCTGCTTAGCCGATCATTTGGAAGCATATAATTTAGGTGATTATGCTCCTTTGATTAGAGACAAGGATATTCAATTAGAACAATATGAGGTTTGATTATTAGTTTAACCACCTCCCTGATGGTACTTATACTTTGTGCTAGCTACAATATTTATATACCTTGTCAATCGATTTCTTGTAATTTTATATACATACATAGTTTGATGAATCGCTTTTTTTTATTTATGAAAAATGTAATAGAATTTCAGATGTAATTTTGAAGTTAACTCAAACTAGTCAATGTGTCAAAGTTGCATTGTACATAATCTTATTCTTGCAGGTTTCCTTCCAATATACATAAGACAAAGTACATAGTTAAAAATGAACTCTTGGTTTCTTGGAAATTCCGTTTGTCTTTGTCAGCGTAAAAGTACCATACCATTTGAACCATTGGAAAGTATCTAATGGTTGATCCTGGTAGCCAGCTTATATGGACTCAATGCAATGGTGCTTCTTCAATTTTTCATCAAGACGAACCCCTTTATCCTGCAGAAGATTCGAGTACGTATGTACTTACGAATTAGGTTACGAAGACGGTTCAGGTACATCAGGTAATTTGGCTAAAGAAAAATTCACTGTGAATTCAGACAACCATGCGCTTCAATCTTTTGATACCGGCAAGTGAAATTCTGGCCTGGTTTTGGTTCTGGTTTTCAAACTGGGAAGCCTGATGTTATTGCAGGAATACTCGGTATGAGTGGAGGACCTAGGTCTCTTCTATCTCAATTAGGTGAAGGTAAATTCGGATACTGCATGAAGCCATATACTGATGGTACGGGCACCAACACGCACTTAAGATTTGGCTCAGACACGAGAAATGGTCGTGGAGGTCAACAAGCATATACAACACCCTTATATATGCACGCCCCAGGTGCATATCATTTGATTTTAGAGGATATTAGTGTAGGTGGGAATATAATCGGATTTCAAAGAGGGAATTTCCGGTATAAAGAGGATACCAGAACCGGCGGTTGTGTAATGGATTCTGGGACTCCGGTGAGCGTTATGCGCGGAGTGCACTATGATGTTATTGATGATTGTGTGACGGACTATTTTCAGCAGTTGGGTATTCTACCTGTTAGAAAACCTCGCGGTTATTTTAGTCTTTGTTTTGCAGATCCTTACAGGCGTTTTGAATACCCAACAATAACATTTCACTTTCAAAATGCGGATTTTGTGCTCGACAATCCGGATATTGCTTTTTCTATCATTGCTGAAGATTTTTGTTTAGGTCTTCTATGGGTACCGGATGATTGTCCTTTTGATGTCATTATTGGAGCAATGCAAGAAGCTCGCAAAAGGATCTTACATGATGTTAATGGAGGGTCATTCTCATTCGCTGAAGAGGATTGCGAATTGGACAACACGCAATAATCCATCTTGGTTGGTTTCATCATCACAAATAACTGAAATAAGTGTCCCCGGCTGTACCATCGTTCATTTTGAACTTAAGAAATTATACTCCCTCCGTTTCAGGAAAAAAATTACTTTTTCTATTTGTACAATTATTAAGGTAAGATGAGAGAGAATAATTTTTGTAATTTATTTCCAGATTTACTCTAACAAAAAGTTTAATACTACATATATCTTTATAATGAGAATAATAACATTTCTTAAAATAATAAGGATAGTTTTGAAAGTTTGTTATATTGAAAATGAAAGTAACTCTTTTGTTGGAACAAAAATTTAAAGAGAAAGTAACTCTTTTCCTGAAAAGGAGGGAGTATAATGTACTAGTTTGTTTAGTACTAAACACCTGAAAAAATCATTTTACTAAATTATAAAATGTACTGTTTTCCAGTACTTTGTTAATTAGTGGTATCGAGAATCTATCTTCGATCATTTTATTCTTTTCAATCTAATTTTTCTTTTATCATTAAATCTCTTCTACCTATTAAGATCTCTATATTATTTTTGTCTAATCTGACAATTTATTTTGGTCTATCAATCTATGAAGTACGGTAATAAAGAGATATAACAAAACAAAACAAAATGTCAAGTAAATAATAATACGTAGACGGAAACTCAGTTTTCATATGTTAGTTTAAACAAAAAGGTCAAGCAAATAATAATACGTAGACGGAAACTCAGTTTTCATGTGTGAGTTTTCGTCTCGTGTCAATATGGAAACTGAGTTTCCATATGTTACAAAAGCTGAGTTTTCGGCCTCCATATCTTAGCTATAAAAGAACACACATCTGCGTGCTTTACTTGCTAAGCTAAAGCTTTTGACCGCGTGCTAAGAAACGATCCATAGTGGTTTCCATTAGTTATAAAGTAGGAAATGAACGCCACCATAGTGCTTGACCTTACACCACATTTTAGCTAACAAATGAGCCATAGTACTTGTCCTTAGCTATAATGTAGTTAAAGCCAAGCAAAATGCACTACCATAGTGTTTGGTTTAAAAAGTATCAATGTTCATTGTTTAGATTTATTTACTTTTGGCTTGTTTAATTCTTTTTGTTTTCTTCCAAAGAATTGTCATTTTATCTACACAACAATAACTGATGATGATGCTGCAACCAACTAACCAGGGGCGGGCTTAACAAGGGGCTAACCTAAGTTATAGTCCTAGTCCGTCCTTGTTTCTGGCCCAATAATATTTTGTATAAATTTTTTGTGAAGTTTTAGTTTTAGCCTGTTTATATCCAGTCCACTTGATGTGTTTTTATTCTACGTAGATTCTAAACTGTTTACTTAAAAGCAAAAAAATAATTTTCTTTTTAATATAATTACTTCTTTTTTTTTTTTTTTAGTATAATTTATCTTCGTAGTCATTTTTTGTTATTGATTTAAAATTTTTTTTTGTGAATTGGGTAATATATTCCATAAATAAAAACAGTGTTATACTTACAAAAGAAATAAACAAAGAAAGGAAATGCCCCTATAAGCCAAAAGTACAGGAATGAACCTAGCAAGAAAGGCCACTGGTGTTGTCAGTCCATAACTGAGAGTCAGACTCATGAGTAAAGGTAATAGGCAACACCGTTGTCAGTTCATTCTCTGTAATTTGATTCACATTCTCTCTACTTATTATAACTATTCTATCAGCAGAAATAAAAGCTAAGAGGAAGTTTGACATTGTTGTTAGCCATGTTAAAAACAAAGAAGACTTCCTTGCTTCCATTGCTAACTTGTCAGTTGATTGATTACCACTCCTCTTTGTGAACTTAAGACCCAATTTTTTTTTACAGAGCTGCAGGATTGATATTGCTTCCTTAACTATTTTCTGATTCTGCCAGTTCATTAGAGAATGTTGACCTTTGGTGAAGTTAATATTCCCCTCACAATCACCCTCCATCCAGAAGATTTCAAAATCAGATTCTTTGGCCCATTTTGCACGTTGCAGCAAAGCTAAAGCTTCTGCTTCTTCTGTAATTGAAGCTTTGAGTATTCCTGACTTAGCTGCAATTCCATTCCCTATAAAATTTTTCAATATTAATCCATATCCTGCATTAGTAATATCAAAGATCCAGGAACTTTTAGTTATATATATATATCTAGTATTCAACTTGTGAATCAAAATGAGGCCCTAACTACGTAATTTGTTGTGGCCTCCGACTGTCTCCAAATTAGTGACAATCCAGTCTAAGTTGCCGTGGCTTCTGGCTTTCTTCAAATTTGTGACAATCCAGACCTACCGAACGAAGAATCATGGGCCCGTCCCAGCAACCAACACTACCCAATTGTCTTCAAACTTCAAAGTGGAGCTTACGTTTTGGCTTACTGGTCAACTTTCAGGGGATGTAATTCTAAAATTCTGATTACTATGTCTGGCTGGCATTTCATTCCAATCGATCAATTTTATGCCCTAATCCAAATTTCGATCCACTCTTTTCCCCCCAAAATTAGAATCTGAAGAACAATCATCTTTGCGGACAGAACAATGTCAAGTCTACCAGTGAAATCAACATTTGCATGTAAGTGTGTTTGCAAGACTTGGTTTTCTATAATTTCGAACCCTGATTTTGTTAAATGCATCTTAGTTTTACCACACAAACAAACAACTGCAGTTTCATGTTCAAAAGTGATGACGGGAATAGTTTTCGTTCCATAAGTTATGATTCATTATCATCTGATGATGCTGTTGTTAATGAGATGGATTTCCTCCACAAAACAAATAAACATACTTTGTTGGGTTCATGTAATGGCTTGGTTTACGGCTGGAATTGGTCGGCATTTTTTTTCCTGTGGAACCCAGCCACAAAGGAATACAAGAGATTACCAAAACCAGATACATATTATTGTGGTACTGGATTCCATGGTTTTGGTTACGATTACAAGACTGACGATTACAAGGTTTGTGAGTATTCGTGCTTATAAGGATTTTTCAATAGGACTCTATGTTTATTCTTTAAAATCAAACCCGTGGAAAAGCTTTCTATCTCAGTATGGGTTGTTTTATAAATCGTCTGGGGTGCTTTTTGATGGAGCTCTCCATTGGTTACTGAGGACAGGCAAACCAAAACCATCCTCCAAAATAATACTTTCAATGGATATCAGTGAAGAGAGATCCCAAGAACTGCCACTACCAATGACACTACAAATGGCTGGCATTCACTTTATGAATGTGGGAGTGTTAGAAGAGCACCTTTGCGTACTTGTTCGTATTGGAGGGACATTTGATTTCGAAATATGGGCAATGCAAGATTATGGAATCACAGAATCTTGGACTAAACTACATATCGTTACATTTGCGGGTGCATTGTGTAATTCTTGTTTTGATATGATGCTTATCGGGTCTTTAAAGAATGTTGAGATTTGTTCAGGAACTCATGTAGCATAATTTTATATAACCCAAAGTACAGAACTGCTATAGTAAGAAAATTCTGTGGTTTAAAGGTGCAAAAAACAGTGAATTATTTTGAAAGCTTGGTAGGACTAAACTCTTTAACTGATGTGGGAAGAAGGTAAAAGTGGGAAATCACTAGAAACTTAAAGAAGAATATGACAAAGAAGAGAAACAGGTGATATGCAATTTAGTCCTTGTTATGAATACATATTTTGTGTTCTTCATCACTAACTCTCATTCATTTATGTTTTATTCCATATGTTAGAACAATAAAAACATCATGTATTGGAAGTGAATTTTGCGCTGTATAGTGTGACTTTGTGTCTACAGAATAGCATCTTCTTATATAGAATTTATCTTTTTTGTCACCAACTCTGTGCTTGAACCATCCAATTTCTCGAAGTTTGACAACATTAGTAAGAGTCATGTTTGTAGATGCAATAGCTATCTCTCCGTGTTTACAGTCATTAATTATGCACGCTCTATAGTTTTTAGTGTTACAATGCAGCATGAGCCCATAATTTAATTAGACTTTCTTCAGCTGCTGCAAGTCTGCAAACCACAGAAGGATTTTCTTATTTCCTCTTCTTACTGCAGAATACTGTACATGCCTCCTTAGTAAACTTATTTTCTACTATTTACATCATTACATGTTTATTCTTGAATGTTGAACGTTTTGCATAATAACAGAAGATGTAATTTAGGTAAGAAAATTTATGTTGAATCAAGAAATTCCCTGACTGGCCACACTAAACTACATTAGTTCATTGTATTCAAGTTAGTATTGCACTTGAGTTTTCATAATGGAATGCAAAATTTGGATTTGAATCAGAATGTTGTTACACTGCTTTGCAATGTGGACAGTAATGAAATAGAAATGTGGATTTACAACGTTATGGTGAGAATTTGTTGTCGCAGACTCACAATGGTGATCCTTACCGGTTGTCTGATTCAAGTTAGTGAGATAGAAATTTTTGAAAGCTTCTTATTAAAGGACATTCAATTGATGTTTTATGTAGGTAAAGCATTTTTGAAGAAATGTTCATCTCTGTCTCATGTTTGCAGATTTTAGTATTAAGCAAAATAAGTATGTATGGTTTATCCGTCGTAAATCATAAACAATGATGGACAACTCATTAATTTTATGGTAATGCAGGAGTGTGCCCAAGCATAGAGGAGGCTGAGAGTATTGGTGGACTTGAGGCGATCAGATGGGATGAAGAACTGAAACAGGAGAATATACCCGTCTTAGGGGCTAACAAATATGGTGACGTATTCTCTTACTGAAATGGTGTAATAGAATTGTTATGCATGTTAAGTTTATGTGTAGTCAAGTTATTGTCTTATCTTCTGGATATATTCTAAATGAATGCAACTGCATGTCAGATGTGAGATGTACCCAGAGCTCTCTATATAAGTAGGTCTCTAGTAGTTTAGAGTGGTTTGAATCTGAGTTAGAAACAGTTTGGATTGAGTAATGCAGGTTAAATCTAGAAATTATGATGCAACTATCATTTTTAGTTTGGATATTTATGCTTTTACCCGGAAAAAAAGAGGAAAACTGTGTAGTTCATTAGTGAATTGTTTTTCATTCCATATCTTGTATGATTGTTCTATTTTTTACAACCTTAAAATACTCGGAATGCAAGTAAACCTTTTGTTTTGTTTCCTGTCTAGTCTCTACAGCAATACACTGTTAATAGTTCCATTTCGATGGTTGATTTTGTTTCCGTTAATTCATTTTTTGTTCTTTTCTTCTCTTTTTTGCTTCTGTGAAGTGTTATTAGTTCTCAGGTACGAGTTCGATTAAGTTTTATGTGTGTTATGGTTAATATTCTTTCCCCACTGAGCTTTCTGAGATCAAGTTACCAGGGCTACCAGAGAATGATGAGCACAAAAAACACTTATGAACACTTATGGTTGATGAGCACTACCAAGCTAAAACATCGAGCTTTCTCTTGCTTATCAGGGCTACCAGAGAATGATTATTCCTATAAAGAAACATGTCAGCATGGTAAAGAGGGTTATATGCTGTGGTAGTGGTTCTTAACTGTGTCGATCATGATTTCACTATTTACAATTCTCAACTAGTTGTTTTTCGTTTTTACTAATTTGCATTTTACTGTCACATTTAGTATTTTTGCTCCAAATCAAGACCATGTTATGTTGTCAAATTGTAAGGTTTTTCTTTAAGCAATAGAATACGAATGAACTTAGACGCAAGTATAAATTTGGTGTCTTTTTTAGAAAGAAAGAATTGCTTTCATTCATCATCGTACTTCTGCGCTTTTTGCTTTAAATACAATGTTACATATAAATGAGACTCGAAAAAGAGGAGGGGGTGAACTTGGTTGAATAATAAAGATTACAAACTCTCATCAAAAATGAACTTCTTACTGCCTGAGATGCTTTGTCCAGAACCACACTGTCAGTACGCAGTTTAAATCACTGTTGTATTGTTGCTGCAATTGGGGATGATTGTTCAGACCATTTCCACACTTTTAGTTCACCATTTCCGTCACCAGTAAAAAACAAACCACCAGGAGCAGTGTGAATAGCTCGAGTCTCCTCTTTGGAATAAATCTTTCCTCGTTCATGAAAGGATGGCAGGTCATAGAGACGAAAGGTGTTGTCATTGCATGAGCATAACAACACAGGTTTTCCTTGTGCATCAGGCATTCCACAGAGCGCTAACAAACCATGTTCTTCTTTGTGGGTGTAAGTGACTTCTAACTTTCCACTCTCTGTAACAGCCCAGACCTTTATCGTTTGGTCCAGAGAACATGACAATAAAAACTGATCCCAGCAAAGAACAGACATTACGACTGATGTGTGATCTGTCAGAGTATAAATGCACTGTAACGTCTCAAGTGACCACACCCTTATTGTTTTATCCATGGATCCAGAGTAGAGTATATTAGCGCCTACAACTGACGTAACAACAGAAGCACTATGACCCTGAAGAGCAGCAGCAGGCTCAAAACCATTGGTTGCAGCAACAAATTTCCAGACCAATATGCTACCATCCTGTGTTTCAGCAAACAGCATTTGATTGCCCACAGCCAAGGCATAAACTTGTCCAGATGGTCCACTAAGACTGACTTCACTATTGATTTCAGTGTTCCAAGCCTTGACACAATCCTTAATTCCAACAAAGACCCAGGGGCCTTCACTGATTACACAGCCAACTTCAGATCCAAGGTTAACTACAGAAGCACATTGGCCAGTTTGACAGTCCCAGACCCGAACAGTTCCATCTTTGCTACCGGAATATAATTTGTCAGACCCGATTGGTAAAGCAATCCCGCTAATGACCTTCTTCTCGTGTCCAACAAGTTTCGCCAACATTGCGAAATTATCACTGACAAACCACTTATGCAAGAATTTGCAACTTTCACCATAAGAACACTTATCAGAAATCCAGTAGGGGCAAACCTTATCCTGAGTCTTCAGAGGAGCCCTAAATCCTCCATGATCCCTGCCCCATTTTGAAGGCTGTGTGTCAGCTCGAATGTAGGTATTCGTTTTTCTTCGCGAAATTGAGCCGGAACCAGAGAAATTCCCACCGCAAAAGTTCCCCTGATCTGAAGGTTGTTCACTGTGGCGATACTTGCACGGATTCCTTGTACATCTTCCGGCCCTCCAGTGAAAGCAGACTTTGTCTATAGTTGACATTCCTCCTCCTGGTCTGTAATTGAAAATCCTCGGCGGTATCTGAATTAATCTTGACGGAATGAAAATACTGAACTTTTCGATTTGTAAGAGGGAAAACAAAATAAAGAAGCCCTAAAATCTTTGGTGGTTTGTCTCTCTAACGAAGAACTGGAAGTAGAAACTGGACTTCGGCAAGTCAGTTGCCTTTGTATATATAGAGAGATAGACGTGTGTTGATTACCATTAAGCCCTTTCTAAGTTTAAGTTTCTATTTCTCGACGTGTGTGAATTACAAGTAGCCTACAAGTAAACCCTTTCCGAGTTTAAGTTTCTATATCTTGAATTTTTGGCCGACTTAACTATGATTTTTAATGTGGGTACTAAAAATCAGGCCCAAATCCTTTACTCTTCACGATTATTCATAGCCCAACTGAATTAGAGAAGTACTACTACCACATAATTTGCAAGTGCAGCAGTACTACTACAGAATCTAACATCACATGCCATATCAGAACACAATTCTATTACGCCATTTCAGCGAGATCATTGTCCAAATTTGATCTAATTTCATACTTTTTGTGCTAGGCTAAAGAAAAATTAGAGACTGAAATTGTCATTGATGGAACTGAAATTAGATGATGTAACCAGGGTGTAATAATGTAACATAAATTTCACTCTTTTTTTCTTGCTGTAATAATGTACTAAAAAGAACATTCAATTGCTGTTGGAGCATGTAATAATCCTGCAGAAATGTAGCATGATCAACTCTAACGTAGGTTATTACCTTTGGCACTCAACTTGATGCGTCTAAAGTAGTTCACAAAAATGCATTGTGTTTGATTTGTTGCAGGAATCAGCATCCTTGCAATGAATTGCTGGCTGGTATATTAGAATTTTTCGATAGTGCTGTAGTGGGTTTTGTGCATTTACGAATGTCTGCAAATAACAACCAGATCCATAGCAATACATAAACATGTCAGTGTAATATGGTCCAGAAAACTATATGTCCTAGACTCCTAGTGGTTCTCAAATCTCAACTAGTTTCTGTTTTCCCTTTTCTGATATATATTGAGTTTATTAGTAGTAGTGCTCCAAATCCAGACCATGTTATGTCACATGGATGGGTATCAAAATGTAGGGTATTTCACTATTCCATTGAGCGATAAATCCAACGATTTATAAAGGGTACAATTATTAACGGGTGATTATCATTATATATAGGATAAATAATTGTTAACAGATTCTGATCGTTGGATCGTTCAAATGATACCACTTCTATTAATAACGATAACCCTTTTATAAATCTGGATAAGGTTTGTCCATTTTAAACAAAGCAATAAAATCCCCCTTTAAATTGAATCAATTAACTTAGCCTTGTGATTTTAGAGGCCGATGAAAAATAATTTGGGGCTACTAATAAGACAAAATAGGATCACTAGGAAATAATTTCAACGCATCCCTTATCCATATATTTTTTGTAATGGTTAATATACTCATGATTAATTAATGTTAATTAATCGTATTAATTGTTAAATTAGTTTGATTATAATTAATTACTAATTAATTAAAAAAACTTTATTTATTTTTTTAGAATATTTCTATTATTTTTTTCAACAATTTTTATCTAAAAAGAAAACTAATAATCGATAGTCTGTAAACTACCGATTATACAAGTAACCCCAAAATAAAAATAAAAAATTCCAATTTTAAAATTTTGAAGTCTTATAATCGATAGATTGGTGAAGTTCAATATCTACCGATTATGAAAATAGTCCCAAATGTAAAAAAATTCCATAGTTAATTTTTTTTGAATTTTTCTACTTTTATAAATAGGTAGTTTTGGCAGATCATATAACTACCGATTTTGAAATAGCTTCAAATATAATTTTTTTTTCAAACTTATAAAATTTTGAATTTTTCTGCATTCACAATCGGTACTTTCGACAAATCATATATCTACCGATTGTGAAAATAGCCCGAGCCCCACATATAGATTTTGCAAAATTTTGAAAATTTCGAATTTTTCTACTTTCACAATCAGTAGTTTCGACAATTGATTTATATACCGATTGTGAAAGTAACCCCACATACAAATTTTACAAAAATTTGAAAATTTCTAATTTTTCTACTTTCACAATAGATAGTTTCGGCGATTGGTATAAATACCGATTGTAAAAGTAGCCCCACATATAAATTTTGCAAAACTTTGAAAATTTCTGATTTTTCTGCTTTCAAAATCGGTAGTTTGTGGTTTTACATTAGCAACCGTTGTAATATAATCCGTATCTAATTAAAATCCCGTAGTTCCGATTATAGTAAGCTAGTTTGATTTTTTTTCTAATTTTTTTAATTTTGATTTTTTTAGTTAATTTTTGGATTTATAAAAAAAAGGAAAAATAAACATAAGATAAACATAAAAATAAATAATCAAAATAAATAAATAAATAATATAAAATATGAAATAAAAATAATAGTTTAAGGTTGAAAGGGTAGAAATGTAAATTGAACTAGTGAGAGTAACTTAGTACTTTTACCATTTTAGACACTCCTTATCCTTTACCTTTGGATGGGTGTAAATAAGTAGCCCCAATTTTTTTTTTCAGCCCCAAAATCGACAGAAACTTCAATCCATAATAAATTTTGGTGTTTTCTCTCGATATCATTTACTCGTTCCGCACTGAATTCCTAAACAATTGGGTTTATATAAAAAAAAGCTCATCTAACACTAAGAGCAAGGGCAATGGTAGAGTGTTCTCATTCAAAGTGAATGAGTCTCACCCAAAAAGAACTAATTAAACTCCACTATAGGTAGAGAGCAGAGGGTCTTTCAGCCAAAGTCTATTATACGCCCTTTCATTCGAAAGAATGTGCCACAGTCTTCACTAGACGGGTGAACATCAAGCGTTTAGTAACAAACAGAAGATCTTTTCCCGTTTGAGTATTTAATTCCATATTAAAATCTTAAAACGCGGATTCTACCTAGGTTTTTGTTATTACAAAACTAAGTAAACTTCTAAACGGGAGATCTTTTCTCGTCTAGATGATTTTTCTTTATACTAGATGAGAAAACTACATCCGTCCAGTCACACTACTTCACTATACTCATAATGAAAAAAATACTCCTTTGCTTAATCATTTATTCTTTTGAAAATAAAAAGTGTGAAAATACTATATCGCATAGCTTTTGTTCTAGTAAAGAATGCTGAAGATTGTTAACAAAGGCATCTTGGTTCATTGTCGTGCTCGTCGTCTTCGACGTGTGTACGTTGGGAACGGGACCACATGAACTACTGTAGTGATCCTTGTTGTCTTCCTCTTGTCTCGACAACAATGGAGAACGAGTGGTATTATTGTTTCGTTTCGTCCATTCCCCATAAACATAAAATTTCCAATTTTGATGATGTTGCTTTTGTTACGGGGTGTTCTTTCCTTCTTCTTTCTTTTATGCTTTTGTTTCAAGTTCTTTCTTTTCGATATGTATAAGTTAGTCACATAAAGAACCACTTATACTGCAGTTTTTGGATAGTGTTATCTTAAGAATCTACTTTATCATCATTTAAAGGAAAAGTTGGATTAGGGTGCACATCTATCCTAGTTCATTTCTCGGAATCCTAATTATTTTTGAACGAAAAATTTGTCCGGCTAAATGTATGTAAATCCCATTAAAAAAATAAGCAGTTGAGAACACTTAAGCTAGTATTTTCTATTATTTTTTTTAAAGGAAGGTAAATGAGTACAATTGAGACATACAACACCACCATCTGTCATTTTAAAATTCTATGATTAAGAATTAACGATGAAAATTAAAATTAATAGATGGTGAAGTTTAGTATCTCGTGTTGTGCTCAGTTTTGGTAGAAATATATAGTTTTACAAAAAAAACGTATTGTCCTTTAAGTTCTATACAAAAATTAGCGTAAACATTATAAGATAGTGTGTATAAGATTATAAGAAATACTTTTTACCACCAGAAAATTAACCTAAATTTCTGAACAATGCACTTGTTGTTGGCATATGCTGTAGTGCTTAGATACTTTTCTACACAAGGAAAATAGGTATTCAAGCAGAGTTTTAAACTTCGGAAGCAGTTTAAAAAAACTGCCAATTTTGCAGTTGTGTTTAATTCCGAACTAATGTTTGGAAGAAAGAATGTTTAAGCACAGTTTTAAACTAGGCCTAAACTGAGCCTGAATGTTTGAGCGCAAACATTATGCTCAGCTTAAAACAGAGCTCAAATTGAAGTGGTGTTTTATGTTAGAGAAAATGAATTTGAAATGATTTCTTAAATTAAATTGATTAGTCTTGGTAGGAATGGATCTTAGGACCAATGGGTCACTAAAAGACACTAGCTCATTTATTGGGTGGAAACATCATTTCCAGTTTCACTATTTTGTGAATGAAGAACCTTTAGTTAGTTCCACATTGGACAAACTAGAGATCTGTTCTCACTTTATTACCACAAAATTTGCAACTAAGGGAGGGCCCTTAGGTTTAGAAGCTTTTGTGGTTGGGGGAGGACTAAGACAATGGGCTAGTAGATACACACTTGCTTTTCACACATGTACGGTGCTTCACACAGAAGCACGCACGCCGGTCGCGGGTTCGCGGGCTTGCGAAGCTTGCTCTTTTCCCCGCTTCTCGCTTTGCTTGCGCACTTGTATGTTTATTTCCCTCTTCTTTCTAAATTGCTGTTAAGTTCTAGAGGGTGGTTTGAGTTGTGCTAATTCAGACCATAACAAGCAGTTCTATCCTGGACACATCTCCTCTGTTGGGGTATAACATCTCTCATTTTTGAGGAGTACCCGAGAACTATTGTGTTAAGGACAATTTGTTGAGCAGGTGGCTCTGTCCAGTTTGTGCATCAACATCAGAGTGTTCATATTTCCTAACGTTAACAGTTTAATTTTCTGTTTAGTTTATTCCATTGTTGCAGAAACAACAATCTTAACATAATATTTTTATTACTTATGTTTCAATGGCCAAGATTGATGTTGATAGACCTCAGAAGTTCTTTGGGAAAGACTTCAAAAGATGGCAATCAAAAATGTTATTTTTCTTGAGTTATCACATGTTGGATGAATTAGTTCTGAAGCCTTTTGATGAAAACTTGAATGAACCGGAAAATGAAGGAGAGTTAGAAAGTTGGAGTAGACAGAACTATATGGCCAAAAACCATATCCTTAACTGTTTAGAAGATGCTTTTTATGAATTCTATAATGCAAAAGAAAACTTTACTGCATTTGATTTATGGCCTGCCTTAGAAGCTAAGTATGAAGCAGAAACTGCTGGTAGTAAGAAGTTTTTAGTTGCTCGGTTCCTGGTATACAAAATGGTTAATGAAAAATCTGTGGTAGACCAATTTCTAGAACTTCAGCAAATTATTAACGAAATTATTGCTGAAGGTATGGTGATTGATGAAATATTTCAAGTGTCTGCGGTGATTGAGAAATTACCTTCTTCATGGGCTGAATACAAACGAAGACTGAGACATGAAACTGGTGGAGTCAGTATGGTAGAATTGGGTAGGAAGATTCAAGTGGAAGAATTGCTGTGTTCAAAAGACAAAAATGTATCTTCTGCAAGGGACATGTCCAACAAAGCCCATGTCAGCGAACACAAGTCTTCTGCAAGCCTGGACCACAACAAACGCAAGCCTGGACAGCACAGAAAAGGTACTTTCCCGAAACCAAAATCTGGCATTGGTAAAATCAAAGGTGCATGTTATGTTTGTGGTATTCCTGGCCATATGGCAATACAATGTAGGAAGCGTAAAGACTTTAATAATAAGAAGCCCAATGTCAATTTAGTTGAAACAAACAAGAACGAGTTTTCTGGCACGGTGTCTGAAGTAAATCTGGTTACCAATGTGAGAGACTGGTGGGTAGACTCTGGTGCTACCAAGCATGTCTGCGGAAACAAAGATATATTCACCTCTATCAGAAGGTAGGGGAAGGAGAAAAGCTCTATATGGGTAACTCGTTCACAGCACAGGTTATGGGAAAATGAAAAGTTGGGCTGAAGTTCACTTCTGTAAAAACTCTCACATTGAATGAAGTTCTACATGTTCCGGACATCTGCAAGAATCTTGTATCTAGTGGTGTGTTAGATAATAAGGGATTTAAACTTGTATTTGAATCTGGAAAAGTTATTATAACTAAGGGAAAATATTATGTAGGAAAGGGCTATAAGACTGTGGGTTTATATAAACTGAATGTAACCTCTATTGAAATGAATAAAAATGATTCTTCTTATGTTTGTGTGTCGTTGAATGTTTGGCATGGTAGACTTGGTCATGTAAACTATAAATCAATGAATAAACTGGCTAGCATAGGCTGCATACCAAAATTTATTTTGGATAATGAACATAAATATGAAATATGCGTAGAATCAAAATATGCTAAAAATTCTTATAAGAAAAATATTATGAGAAATTCTAAACCCTTAGAATTAATTCACACAGACCTAGTTGACATGAAATCAGTTCAAACTAGAGGTGGTAAAAAATGGTTTGTCACATTTATAGATGACTGTACGAGGTACTGTCATATTTATTTACTTAAAGATAAGGATGATGCCTTAGAAGCCTTTAAAATTTATAAACTAGAAGTTGAAAACCAAATGAGTACTACCATTAGAACTGTTAGGTCTGACCGTGGTGGTGAATATGTAATCCCTATAGGAGATTTTTGCATGGAACATGGCATTATTCATGAAGTAACCCCTCCTTATTCACCACAATCTAATGGTGTGTCTGAACGGAAAAACCGAACCCTTAAGGAGATGATGAATGCCATGTTAATTAGTTCAGGACTACCTGCGAACTTGTGGGGGGAGGCCGTCCTCTCAGCTTGCTATTTCCTGAACAGAGTACCTTTTAAAGGTTCAGACAAAACTCCATATGAGTTATGGAAAGGTAGGCAACCTTTTTATGCGTACTTCAAAGTGCGGGGGTGTTTGGATAAGGTTTCTATCCCTCCACCTAAGAGTACCAAGATAGGACCCAAAACTGTTGACTGTGTCTTCATACGGTACTCTGAACATACTACTGCATATAGATTTATGGTTGTGAGTTCTGAAATATCAGAAATTGGTATGAATACCATTATGGAATCTAGGGATGCTGTGTTTTTTGAAAATGTTTTTCCTTTGAAATATAAACCTCGCATAATATGTGATGATCCCCTAGATGTCCCTTCTACTAGTCAGTCACTACCTGTAGAGGAAGATGAATTTGAGCCTAGAAGAGGCAAAAGACTTAGAGTTGAAAAATCTTTTGGGCCAGATTTCATAACTTGTTTAACTGAGACTAATCCACAGACTTTTAGAGAAGCCATGACTTTTTCTGAAGCTCCATGGTGGAAAGAATCCACTATTAGTGAAATGGATCCCATTCTACAGAATGATACTTGGGATATTGTAGATTTACCTCTAGGGTGTAAACCCATAGGTTGTAAATGGATCTTCAAAAGAAAACGTAAAGTAGATGGAACTGTGGAAAAATATAAAGCTAGATTAGTAAACAAGTAGAAGGTGTAGATTTATTTGACACGTATTCACCTGTTACGAGAATTACTTCCAATAGGATGTTAATTGCTATCGCTGCTATTCATAACTTAAAGATACATCAAATGGATGTAAAAACAACCTTTCTAAACGGTGAATTATATGAAGAAATTTATATGGACCAACCTAAGGGCTTTGTAGTGAAAGGTTGTGAAAACAAAGTTTGTAAACTGAAAAAATCTTTGTATGGCTTGAAACAAGCACCTAAACAATGACATGAAAAATTTGATCATGTAATGATTTCTATTGGTTTTAAAATAAATGAATCTGACAAGTGTGTTTATACTAAACTTGTGAATGATGCCTGTGTGATTGTATGCTTGTATGTTGGTGATATGCTTATACTTGGTACAAACATGGATGTAATTAACTCCACCAAGAACATGCTAAATGAGAACTTTGACATGAAAGACTTAGGCCCCGCTAATGTAATCTTAGGGATGAAAATTAGAAAAGAATCTAATGGATATAGTCTTAGTCAATCTCATTATGTTGAATCTGTACTTAGAAAATATAACCAGTTTGATAGTAAACCTGCTTGTACTCCGTATGATCCTTGTTGTAGACTCAAGAAGAACAAGGGTAGTGGAGTTTCACAACTTGAATATTCACGTGTTATAGGAAGTCTGATGTATTTAATGAACTGTATGAGACCATACATTGCTTATGCTGTGAGTAGGTTAAGTAGGTATACATGTAATCCGGGACAAGAGCATTGGGATGCACTTATTAGAGTGTTAAGGTAGTTGAAGTACACTTTAAACTTTTGTTTAAATTATTAAAGATACCCTGCGGTCCTTGAAGGATATTGTGACATAAACTGGATAGCGGACTCAGAGGAGTCTAAGTCTACGAGTGGATACGTTTTCACTCTAGGTTGTGGGTCTGTATCTTGGAAGAGTTTCAAACAGACATGTATAGCTCGATCCACTATGGAATCAGAGTTTATTGCGTTAGATAAAACAGGAGAGGAAGCCGCTTGGCTAAGATGCTTTTTAGAAGACATTCCTCTCTGGCATAGGCCTGTGCCAGCTATATCTATGCATTGTGATAGTCAAGTTGCAATAGCTAATGCTAAAAACAACAACTATAATGGGAAGTCTATACATATTCGTAGAAGACACAATTCTCTAAAGCAACTAATCTCAACTGGCGTTATTTCTGTTGACTTTGTGAGGTCTAAAGAGAATATCGCGGACCCTTTGACTAAAGGCTTGTCCATGGAGATAGTTAGTAATGCATCGAGGGGGATGGGGCTTAAGCTCATCAAATAAACTTGCCATGAAGGACACTCAACCTTGCTGACTGGAGATCCCAAGATCAAGGTTTCGAATGAGACAACTAATTTGTGGTGGGTTAAAGGAAACACTATCAGAAAATTTCATTCTTTGTCTCTTCCCTATGGTGTAGACGTGATAGTGTGACTGCATGTGAGGATGACTTCTTATTAAGTCTTAATGGGTTCTATAGTTTCAATTAAGATTGAAGTGGGGTGTAGCAGTAAACACTCTTGATAGAACTCACCTATCTGAATGAGGAAGTGGGCCGCTTCCTATGAGAACTGAGCTGATTCTCTAGAGCATTCTGAGAAACGGGATACGTCCAGGGCCAAAATGGACACAACGACATGAACTTAACAGCACCTAGAGAGATATCTTGCGTGGAAGTTATTGATGAACTGCACTAAACGATGGCAGTTCAAGACATCGCGTTCACTTTCCATCAAGTAGTTTCGATAATTTCTCACTAAGCAAAGGTTCAAGACCTTATGGACACCTATTGCCTAAGAGGTATTTCTCGCTTTCTGATTTCTGATTTTTATCGGGTTTTTCATTCATGTGGGGGATTGTTGGAGAAAATGAGTGAAATGATTTGTTAAATTAAACTGATTAGTCTTGGTAGGAATGGATCTTAGGACCAATGGGTCACTAAGAGATACTAGCTCATTTATTGGGTGGAAACATCATTTCCATTTTTCACTATTTTGTGAATGAAGAACCTTTAGTTAGTCCCACATTGGACAAACTAGAGATGTGTTCTCCCTTTATTACCACAAATTTGCAACTAAGGTAGGGCCCTTAGGGTTTATAAGCTTTTGTGGTTGGGGGAGGACTAAGGCAATGGGCTAGTAGATTCACACTTTCTTTTCACACATGTGCGGAGCTTCACACCGAAGCACGCACGCGGGTCGTGGGTTCACGGGCTTGCGAAGCTTGCGTGTGCATGGCGTGTGCTTGGCGTGGGCTTGGCGTGTCCGGGCGTAGGCAAGCACACAGTCAAATCAAGACTTACCATTTTTTGTGAATAATTTCCTAAATTCTTAACGTTTTTAAACAACCGTGATTAATTCAAAATTTATTCTCATTAATTCGAATTCAATTTCCTCTCTAACTTTTGCCTGTAAAAGAAAACCATTTTCTTCATTTCAAATCATCCCAGAGCAGGCTACTATCCCTAGCTCTTTTCCCCTCTTCTCGTTTTGTTTGCGCACTTGTATGTTTATTTCCCTTCTTCTTTCTAAATTGCTGTTAAGTTCTAGAGGGTGGTTTGAGTTGTGCTAATTCAGACCATAACGGGCAGTTCTATCCTTGACACATATCCTCTGTTGGGGTATAGCATCTCTCATTTTTGAGGAGTACCCGAGAACTATTGTGTTAAGAACAATTTGCTGAGCAGGTGGCTCTGTCCAGTTTGTGCATCAACATTAGAGTGTTCATATTTTTCCTAACGTTAACCGTTTAATTTTCTGTTTAGTTTATTCTATTGTTGCAGAAAAAACATTTCATAATGAACGGAGACAGTGTTTAAAACAATGCCCATATAATTGGTGCGTCTAAGATTATTCCACGTGCCTCACAAAAATCCCAAGCTTTATGGGCCTTTTGATTTCATTTCATTTGTTTATAAGTAATCTCATCGACTTTGTCTTGCTTCTAGCTATCAAAAAATAAAAAAACATCATCATATTAATTGAAACTCCTACTAGTCACTACTTTAATCTTAAATCAGGAAACAGGAATCACCGGGCAGCGTAAAAGTACCATACCATCTGATTCAAATAGTAGGAAGGGAAGGGAAGCCAGGACTCAAAGGGGTTCGTCATATCATCTGATTCAAATTCATCAGCAGCTTCGACTCCAACTATGTCACCTACTTCTACATAGGCAGGAAGGGAAGCCAAGACTCAAAACTATGTTGCCTAATTCTCCAACTTCTTCTTTGCATCCAACATCAGTCTTCTAGTCTTAGTTGCGGCTCTAGTTGTTCCTATGCTAGATTTTGTTTAGTTTTGGAATTGAAATCTAATTTATGTTGTTGTTTTTTTTAAGAAATTTATAGTGATATTGATTGAAATTTCATTGAAATAAACTAATTATTTATAAGTTTTTATAATTCATCATCTCTGATATATTCTTTTGATATATTCTAACAACACTGAACATTGAACACTTATGGCGGCGTGGGTATTTAGGTATAACAGAATTAGTTGCCCGTAGCTCCTAACAAGTCCTGTAGATCTTGAAACAAGACTTATAAGTTATAACTTACCTACAACTTCTTGACAAACTACATTCTGGAACTAGAATTGATACAGCGGTGTAGGTTAAGGCTAAGCTGTGGTGTAGGTTAAGGTCAGCTGATAGACTTATCTACCATATGTGCCAAATCCCCAATTGTCACATCTTTTTGTGCGATAATATTTTTGCATATTTTTTTTTGGCAGTCTTGCTATATTTTATCTTATTAGACAATAATGCCTGCCTTAGTTGACAGCAAAGCAAGACCATGAGCCTACTTAAACTGGAATTTAAAGTTAAAAGTTCTATAGCTTAGTACTCCACCTGAATGTCTGTATTTTGTTATAGGATCTTCTTTGTCACAATCTCTAAATAGTTTCTACTTTTTGGGCAACAACAGGGCTTTTGGTCTAGTGGGATGATTCTCACTTAGGGAGTTCAATCGTGCACGAGGGCATTACTGTTGTGATTAGTTTTATATTGGATGGACAATTTAAGATCCTGCAGTTTATAAGTTTTGGGCAATCCTAATCTTACAAGTCGGTTTTTGAGGTTAGTTAAGCCCATAGATTTTAATATGGTATCAGAGTAGGTAATTTGTGACGAGTCATTTAACCGCACCTCTACTCTGCATCACCTGATTTAATGTCCACATGTTAGACCCAAAGAGGCTACACGTGAGGGAACGTGTTAAGATTAGTCCCATATTAGATGGACAACTTACAATCCTACAGTTTATAAGTCTTGGACAACTCTAACCATACAAGTCGGTTTTCGAGATTAATTTGATCCATGGACTTCAATAATTACTTTTTCTTTTTTTTGTTTGAGATCTCATGATGTAGGAAAAGAATATAAGATTTCATGTGCTCAACTGGTTGAATGATTGTAGCACGTACCGAAGCATATGCACAACAAATCTGGCCCTGCTCTAGAAGAAAATAATTTAAGAAGGTTGAAAAACGTTGTACTAGATGTAGCAATTTCATTATGACTCTTGTTATTTACAATCCACTATTCTTATTAACCAATCCATATACTTAAACCAATCCAATTTTTTAACTTATTAGTACAATCCTATGGATTGAATTTAGTTTTTATAACTTTTAAAAACACACCTAATTAGTCGAGAATTTGTCATGTACATCAAAACCAACAGGTCTATGAGATTTTGAAGACTGATCACCACAGCTAGATTTAGGGTTACTAGAATTCATAGAGATAAAGATTAGTAGAAGTGAAGAAGAACAAGAAAGATATATGATTATGATTTACAGGGTTTATGAACATGTTATTTATAGATTAGATATAAGAAACTAGAAATAGAAAAGGAAAAGGAAAAGGAAAATAGATTGGATTGGATTCATAATTTTACTTTGATTTGGTTTCTAAAAAATTGTAAAATTCTGTTTAATTTCTTATTGGATTGTATTAATAATAATGGTGGATTGGAAATAGCAGCAGTCTTTCATTATATGCAGTACGTTTGTTTAAAACGGTTAGCTATCTGAATGGAGATATTGGTTTTTTCTTTTTTATATCCACATTACTGAAAATTGGGGTACGAAGAGAAACCTATTAATGATTGCTACAAAGTGGGTTGGGACAAATTAAAGGTATATGTACTGTTCTTGTTTTGCGTTCATTGTTTCATTAAGTGGTATACTGCTTTATTAGGCTTTTGGTTTTGCCGAATTCAGCTCGATCGTGTTCATATGAAAAAAATGAGACCTTGGTGTGGTTAAAGCGGTATATTGCTTTCTACAGATTTCTGTAGCAAAACAAATCATTTCTTCCTAACTCACTCACTCAGATGTTTGATTTTGTTGCCTGCCTTCAGCTCCTTTATGGTTATTCGATCTTTCAGTCATGGGCATTTAATCTATCTTGTGATTTATATCCAGCAGGAAAAAGCTATTTGAAAACTATATCGATCATAGTTTCAGTAAAGCTTTTGACTTTTCGTCTATCTTTGTTTTGCAGCTTTGAGTTAGAATATGCAAAGGAAACAAGTGCTCTTAACCCTCCTCATAAATATGCTCCATGGGTGACTGTCAATGAAGTGCCACTTTATGATGCAAGTTCACTCTTTTTTTTTTTTTTTTTTTCTGAAGCATCACTCCTGTCTAGTTCTGTCTCTCGACATACTTGCCGCATATTTTTGTTTGCCGATAAAAAAATACAAATAAAAGCATTCCTGCAACATATAGCTTTAATGTACACGTTGTAAACTTGTATGGCAGTCAGAAAATATTAATGCAACATGCCCGTCTAGCTCAGTTGGTCGTAGGTTCGAGCCCATGGTGGGCGTATTTTTTATCTTTTTATTTTTTGGATTACTCAGTGTTCCAGTTCCAGATTATTATTGTACAAGGTAACAACAAAAGGGATGCTGAGGAAGAAGAAATCCAGCAAAAGTTGAACCTAAAAACCGAGTTTGTTCCATAAAGGCATTTTCTAATGTCAAGACGTTTTCTGATATTTCCTGTGATGAGTTTCGAACACAAACCATGATTGGTGCAGTTGCTTCAGCCAAGCCAGTGAAAAGAACCGCAACATCAAAAACACTTGTTGCCAACAACCTACCAGTTTCCATCGATAAATCTCATGTGATTGGCTTCTTTACACAGGTTGGGGATGATATTGTTGATGTGCGTCTCTATCATTATAACGGTAAGGATGGAAAGCTCAAAGTTGGTTTTGCCCTTGTTGAGTTTGCAACTGAAGAAGCCTGCAGACAAGGCAATAAAGTTTCAGCGCCTAGAATTTTTGGGCTACACAGCTAAACTTTCCCGTCAACTGGAAGAAGGCGCTGGAGCATCAAAAAGACTTGTCATGAAGGGCTTACCATATTACACTGATAAATCTGATGTGATCAACTTCTTTAAACAGGCCGGGGAAATTGTTGATGTGCACTTATAATGGAGATGAAAAGCTCAGCGTATCTGGCCATATTGAGTTTGTAACTCAATTCCACTGACAAAACCTGGTCACCGGTATTTCATTAGTGGGAATATGTTGCTTGCCACAATGGTCTCAAGGTTGATATTCGGGTTTATAATTTATCAAGGAACGACTTCAATAAGATGGCATGGATCCCAAGAAGACCAATCCCAATCCCCCTTTCGTACAGGAATCCATCCTCTGAGATGTACCCACTCGCTATCTAATAACACGGCAAATTAAGTGAATCGCTTGAGACTTGAGAGTTAATTCAAACTTGTCTTAGCCGGTGACTCTAACTGTTTCTGTATTAGTTTTTGTTTTTTTAGTGTTGGAATTGGAACTTAATATAATTTTTTAATGAGGATTATATTTTCTTTCGTTTATTTTACCCACGTATTTAGAATATCTCATCCAAGCTCTGGTGCAGACTTCGCTATTATATTCGCAATGAGCCATGATGGCTCACCATCCAAAAGCAGGCACTTGTCTAGATTAAAAATCAATTGGCTCTTTTGTTCTGTAGCTAATAAACACACATACATTATCTCTCACAATGTAAACCACAATCTCCCACGTCCACAAATTTATCTCCAGAAGATGTGACCTATATATACAATTCAGGATTACTCACATTTTTAAAAACTGAACCTTTTTTTTCTTCTTCAGATTACTCAAAATAAAAGAAATTTAAGCACTGAAAATGAACACTGCTATAACCCTCTTAACAAGCTCTTCACTGATACAAAATGGGTACTGCTATTGTTCTTCAACATCAAGAGCAAAAGCTAGTTTAGATGCAAATGAAAATAGATATTGTGTTAATGATAATGAGAAGAAGTTTTTAAAGAGAAGAGAAGCTTTGGTTTCTGGGGTTTCTTTAGTTTCTTCATCACTTCTTATAGGGAGTTTCCCAGGTGATGGATTAGCTGTTATAACACAAGGACTTTTAGCTGGAAGAGTTCCTGGTTTATCTGATCCTGACGAACAAGGTTGGTTTTCATTCTGTCACTTTTTTATATTAGAGTGATTGTTCTGTAATGCCCATAAACACTAGCCGGAGTAATTGCAACATTGAACACTAAAATTAGTTAAACAGTCACAGTATTGCGCCTTTTGGTGCTAATTCCGCATATTTGTGAATGTATGGAATATATATGTAGCTGCCACTTAATATGGAAAGAAATTGCTCAGACAGGTTGGAGGACATATAGAAGACCAGATGCGAAATCAGGAGGGCATGGTGTAGGATGGAGTCCAATCATCCCATACACATTTTCTGTTCCTCAGGGTTGGGAGGAGGTAACAAACTAAGTAACATTCAATTGTAATTGTTGCTCCGTTCTAAAGCTTTCAGGGTCTGTAGTCAAACGCATAGGCCCTTGTTTGATTGATACTAGTTACTGCTTTTTACATTTTTCCCATTTCTCGATTAAGTTGAACCCGAGATTGGATAATTGGATCCGGTTCCTGTTCAAGTAATATGGACACATTGACTTAAATACAATTTGGGTTCTACCAAATGAAGTTTCCAGTCCTCAGCTGTGTCAACCTAGTACATTTACAGACTTGTGTTTCTTATGATTTTGTTTTGATTGACACCCGGAGAGGTGTAACCCAAACTACTACAATGAAGTTTTGTTTGATTCACTGGCAGACTATGATGCATTCTTGGGCAATTGTGGCGCTGCAGTAGCCTAGTTTGATGAAAATGATATTAAAAGTTGTAAGCATGGAGGAAATTCGTCCTCAATAGTCCAAAGTTTATTTCGGTTTCTCATTGGAAGGTTTGGCAATGTAGGTTCCAGTATCAATTGCAGATCTTGGGGGGACAGAAATCGATTTGAGATTTGCAAGTTCTCAGGCAGGGCGCTTATTTGTCATTGTTGCACCTGTTCTTAGATTCTCAAGTAGTAAGTCTCGGAAGCAACTTCCCTTTTTGATTTTCTAATTTGTTGTCAATAACATTGGAGTTGTGTAGAGTATTGCTGTCATAAGTTGTGACTCTTACAGCGTCCCACAATTCCGACGAAGAAAATATTAATAGCTTAACATGGTAATCAAATTTTCTTTTTTATATATAGGTCTTGGAGATGACGTTAACATTGAAATGGTTGGGACGCCTGATAAAGTGATTAGTGCATTTGGACCAGAAGTGACTGGGGAGAATGTAGAAGGGAAAGTCTTAAATACAGAAGTAGCAGAACACTCGGGAAGAAAGTACTATCAGTACGAGTTGGAGACTCCCCATGTCCTAATGTCCACAACTGCTGCAGGAAATCGGCTCTACATATTTGCTGTAACAGCAAACGGTAAAAGCTTATATGGCTTTTATTTCCTTCTCATTTTATGGTTTATTTGATGGTTTGCTCAAACCTTGGGTAATCACTGTCTAACTCAAATCTTTTTATATGTTCCTAATTTCTTTATGATGTGTATCACATTGCAGGTCTCCAATGGAGAAAACATTATCAAGATTTGAAAAGGATATCCACTTCTTTCCGGGTTGTCTAGCATCTTCATTTTCAAAAACCTATTCAAACCGTGCGTAGTTCTTTCTTTCTCCAATTTTGAGAAGGCCTCGGGTGCATGGAAATACAGGTCTGCAATTGAACTCATCTGAGAGATTACACAAATCTTGTGTTAATGTAGCATGTTTATATAAATTACAAATACACATAAATGGACTGGCTGTGCGTGAGCTTGATGTAAACGGTCAATATGAATGTTTGTCTATCATAGTATCATTGTTGTATAAGAACACGAATGTTTTTCTGTCATACAAACCCCGAAGTTACCAGTTTAATATTCTGGATGGCATCCTCATGTAGTACCCAATTATACCATGTGTGTATGATCATGCAGGATAAACTATGGATGAGGACTCTCCTAGTCAGAAGGCCTTTTGATCTGGACATAGTTTCACTCGACAAGGAATGCCTTGGCCTGTACAATCATAATAGGTCCTCATGCTCCATATAGGCATTAGCACGCTACCACAAGCATCGTAACCTCCAGACCAGTTTCAGGAACATGTAGCTACTCTGAACTTGAACATAATTTTTTTTTTTAACAGAGACAGGTGCAGGTACAGCCGAGTGAAATGCAAACTCTGAGATCTTACCCACCCTTGATATTGATTGAACCGGGTACTATCTCTTCTTCCCCATGGATTTCCTGTCACATGTCAGATTCAAACGAGTAATTTGAATTTGATACAGATAAAAAGAGAGAAATGGAACACAAAGTGATGCAGTGAATAATAAAAGCAAAGAAAAAAAAAAAAGGTTTTGTTCAGACTTCAAATATTCTTAAGAATATCGACTATGAACAACGATAATTACTTAGACATCAGTTTCCCGATTTTAAATAATAATCAATTAAATTTGAACAAATTTAAGAAATTAATTCTTATTAATCAAATTCAACCGCTTAAAATAATACATGGAGAACTCTTTTATAGACTTGGGGAAAACCCTAACTTGCTAGTTAAGAAAGGATGAAAAAAAACCTAAACCGACTCAAACCATAATTTGCTATTTTTTGCAAATTTTAGTCGACCTAAAATAATGAAAATAATCATAAAATAAAATTATTTGCCCCAAACGGCGACCCAAACGGACTCCTAACGAAGAAATTATTAACAAAACAAAAACTTTTTTAAAATAGCAAAAACGCCTGGTTGAAGCCCTAAACGATGGAATTTGACTAAAATCTGAAGACTATGAGACGAAGTCGTGTCATGTCTTGATCGTTGGTCTGTTTCCAATCAAAATAGACCCCTCTTGAGCTAAATTACAACACTCGGGTCTTTAGCCTCCAAATAGGCTATAACCTGCTCATCTGCATCACAAAGTTACAAACTACTATAGATTAGCATATCAGTCTTCTTCTTCTTCTGCCTCTATCAACCACTGTATAAAGTTTTGTGACTGATTAACAAAAAATTTATCAGACGCATCTGCACCCTCTTTTTCAGATGCCCATAAGAGAATGGCCTCTTCGGCCAAAACGTCCTTCTGGTACAGTTCATGCAAAATTATATCAAACATTCGTGCAAAATCTTTGCCAGAATCTAAGCATATCTCTTCGAACTTCATAATGGTTTCAATCTGCTCATCTATGGAGTCTATGTAATGTCGCAAAAGATCCCGCCATGTTGCGATTACGCTAACAACATTTCTAAACAGTTTACTTTGGTACCATGTGGAGTTTGTAATGCCAATTTCATCACTGAGGAAAAAACTGCCCCAGCACAATCCAATGATGACATATTGTACGATAACCTTAGTGCAGTCACTTCTAATTTTACATCCTCTAGGTCCTCACTTTCAAGAACTGCCCTTAGGATAGTTGCATCCACCTCTATATCAAAATCATCATCGTTATCGAAGTCATAAGTTTCACCATCACCTCTTAATTCAGCACCTGGGAGCATTTCTGGTTTGGGGGTATCTGACCAAATATAGTAATCAACTCCTGAAACACCAACCTCAGTAACGTCAGAAGATCTTGATATCAACTCCCCATTGGGCAAATCAAGAGTTCTATTTAAGGATGTACCACCAAGAATTCCACTACCTCTCTGAGCATACTCATCACAGTGTTGATTTGTCGGTTGGGGATGTAAAGATACCTTTGAGTAAGCGGGTATCATAGGAAATTTTGTGTCAACTACGACTTTGAATGATAAAACTACACCAGGTTCTAGAACCACTCCTGACTTTATCACCACCCCATCACAAACTAAAGCATTGTTAAGCTGACAACCATCTTGAATGGTAACATTGTCCCAAACGTAGGAACCCTCAATTGAAACGTTAGATCCAATACAGCAGCCTTTCCCAATTACTGAATTAGAGATCTTAGAGTAGTCTCCAATGCTTGTCCCACTTCCAACCAAGGTGTCAGGAACAACGTGTGCAGAACTCGATAGCTGTATGTCTGATCCTTTATAAATCCCGTGACTTTCTTGTTTGGTTGGGCAATTTGCAGAAAACTGAATATCTGGCACAAACGGGTATGTCCATTGTTGAATTACATCCTTGCTAATGGTGTCATAGCTTCTCAAATTATCCACTCTAGCAGCATATCTACTTGAGTGAATTTCATAAGTGAAAAGTTTGTAGCCCATGACATCATCATCGAGCAATCCTTTGACAAGATGACACCGCAGATGTTGAAAGTCAAAATTGTCAGCAAAAAGACTAAGCACTACTGGAGAGCAAATATCAATACAGCAATCCTCTTTGTCATTGTGCACTTCAAAAGCAGGATTATCAAGGAGCAAGTCCTTACCGAAATTCATGTCATAATACAGAAGCTCTTTCGTATTATGATCAATACCCATAACCAACCCATCCCTACTAGTTTGGCTATTAGGATCGATACCCATAACCAACCTATCCTTACTAGTTTGATTAGTCGACGATGAAGACGGTTTCGACTTCTTAATTACCATAGTAATTATAGCATTACTATCTCTTTTCTTCCTCTCCTTATGATCTTTTAAGGCTTGTGTCAGACTCATGTTTGATACAATATCACCACTTATTAGCACGAAATCTCCATGTATTACATCACTTTCATAAACAAATCTAAGAGCATCACCAACACTAACACAACCACGATTTTCAAGAATTCTAACAGTGAATTCAGGAACAGACCATTCAGATTTTTCTAAGTAATCAATAACTTGTTTGGAATGAGAACAACATACTACAAATACTTCTTTAACACAAGATGCTCTAAGCCAAGCTAATGAATAATCAATCATTGGATTATACACTAATGGTAAAAGTACCTTAGGGCGTTCCATAGTAATTGGTTGGAATTTCTCTGCTGCAAAATCATCTGCTATGAGAACAGCTTGTAGTGGGAGGTGATATTCAGCTTCATTTGCATCAATTTTAACTTGTTTCTTCTTCCCCATATTGAGAGCCCGTAAACAGATAGGAAGCAGCAGAGCTTTCGATCGATTGGAGAGGAATGTGTGTTTTCTCTACTGTGAAAATTTTCTTCTGCCTCATAATGTGATGGTTCTTCTATTTATAGGTCTCGAACATGTAGAAGAAGATTTAGACGTCGCATAGGGATTCCTATTCCAAGCACAAAACGTATACCCTAAAAAATCTAGGGCAAGCGAATATAAAAAAAGAAGAAATGCCCTCACGCAGGATTGAACTGCGGACCTTCAGTTTACAAGACTGACGCTCTACCACTGAGCTATAAGGGCAAGCCGGGGCATTCCGAGAATTGAACTCGGGACCTCTCGCACCCTAAGCGAGAATCATACCACTAGACCAAATGCCCTGTTGATGTTCGGAAATTCAAAACAAATATTTATTCCACTGTTGAACAGCCGGCTCTAAATAACAGAAATAATGACTGTAGTGCAACAGAAAAGAAAGAATGGAACAGAAATTACTCAAAATTCTACAGAAATGTAGAAATATGAGTGAATTAAAACAGACCCATCTCCAAATTTTGATTCATGGGTTTCAACAAAGTAATTTCATTTTACCAAAACTTATAGGTTTCTCTACTAAATTCAATTCATTGGGTTATTCAGTCCAGGTATTCAATAACTCTCTTTTCCCAAATGTATTTGTTTATAATACTATGATTGAATGTCTCTTACAGAAAAACCATAAAAAAGATGGATTTTTTATTTATAATTCTATGAGGGTTTCACCTAATAATTTCACTTTCACATTTCTTTTTAAGTCATGTCAATCTCATCAGGATGTTGATACTGGGAGAAAGTTACATGCCCATGTTGTGAAATTTGGGTTTGGGGCTAATGTTTTTGTTCAGAATACTGTTTTGGATTTCTACTCTAAGTGTAGCGTCAATGTGGGTTCTGCATTGAAGGTGTTTGATGAAATGGCTGAGAGAGATGTTGTTTCTTGGAATTCTATGGTTTGTGCTTATATGAATCATGGTGAGATGAAGTTGGCAATTGAGTTGTTTAAGTCTATGGAAGAGAGAAATGTTGTTTCATGGAATTTGGTTATAAGTGGTTTGGCAAAGAGAGGGGAAATGGAGTCGGCGAGGTTGTTGTTTGAAGAGATGATAACTTGGAATGCAAGGTTGGGTCTTGATAATGAAGTATCCTGGAATGCTATGATTTCTGGTTATATGAGGAATGGTGATGTGAAGAATGCAAGGTTGATTTTTAATCAAATGCCGGTGAAATCTGTAGTTTCTTGTACTGCTATGATTTCAGGATACGCTAAAGTTGGTGATGTTGGAGAAATGAACAACCTTTTCGATTCAATTCCAGTTAAGAATGTCATTACTTGGAATGCGATGATTGCAGGTTCTGTTCAGAATCATAAATTTGATCAAGCATTGAAAGTTTTCCATAGAATGTTGATTTATGGTGAATGTAAGCCGGACGAGACTACACTTTTGAGTGTTCTCTCTGCCTGTACTCACCTAGGTGCTTATGAACAAGGAAAATGGATCAAGTCTTATATTCAAATGCGGGATATTGAAATTTCTACTTCATTAGGGAATTCCTTGATAGACATGTTTGCAAAATGTGGTGATCTTGAAAGCGCAATGTTAATGTTCAGCCAGATGAGAAAGAAGTGCATTATCACATGGACTTCAATGGTTGCAGGTTTAGCCTTTAATGGGCAATGTAAAGAAGCTTTAGCTCTCTTCGATGAGATGTGTGTGGAAGGAGTACAACCAGATGATGTCATCTTCATTGCTGTTCTCTCCGCTTGCACTCATGGGGGACTGGTAGAGGAAGGAAAACGGGTTTTCAGTCAAATGGTGAAACAATTCAACATTGTTCCTCGAATTGAGCATTATGGATGCATGATCGATCTTCTTAGTCGAGCAGGGAAATTAGAGGAAGCATTCACGTTAATTACGAGTATGTCAATGAAGCCAAATGCCATTATTTGGGCTACTTTACTTGGTTTTTGTAAGCTGTATGGACACAGAGAGATGTTAGAGGTTGTGACAAAGAAGATCCTCGAACTGGAGCCGTCAAATCCTGCTTATATAACACTGATTTCAAATTTGAACGCATCGATCGGCCGGTGGGAGGATGCTTTAATTGTTAGAGCAGCAATGAAGAAGGATGGTATCGAGAAAGTTCCCGGATGTAGCTCAATTCAAGTGGAGAATAAAGTTCCTGAGTTTCTGGTTAAGGACACCAAACATGAATATAGGATGGAAATCTTTGAAACTTTAGATTTTCTCTTTGATCAGTTGAAAACAGTTGGAAATATGGAAAAGAGAGAAAATGTGCTTCTTGGTATGGCTTAATATGCAGGGTTCATTTGAGGATTACTCGAGCAGATAGATGGTGTTAGAAGTTATTGTTCAACTGGAAAGAAGTCTTTCTGTTTGATCTTGAACAGCAGCTTCGAAGACGTGGAAACTTCAAGGTAAACCTAAAAGAAGAAAAAGACTGCCACACAGCTGAGCGGGGTTGTTGACATGTTGGCCCGAACACTACATACCTCTAACCAGCAGGGACTTCTCTACGCCAAACAATGTCCATGTTTGATGATTCTAGAATGGTAAGTAATAGGTTACATATAAACAGAAACTTGTAATGTGTATAGTTCCTTAGAGTTCAGTTGAGGCTTTGAAACTTATTGAGAGTGATTCACTTTCTGACTTGTAATATCTGATTTCATCTAGGTCCATGTCAGATGTTGACTCATCATTTTCAACCTTCAAGAAGATGCTCTGCTAGGGAGTCAAATCTTATAATCACACCTTTAAAATGTGTCAAAATGACATTCAACTGTGAATGGTTAATTCAGGGATGTGATCTGAAGCACAAGGAGTAATAATCAGAATCAGTTGGTACATGGGCACACTTCGATGGTATGTCTACTAAATGAGACTTGCTGCTAAGACATGGTTTGATTTTGCATTCACAGTTCTTCATTTCCTCAATGTCTAAGTACCATGATTTGTATATCCTAACTGTTTACTGGTCATCCAATAGAGTCTATCCTGATTTAAATGCTTGTTTGAAGCTTAGCTGCAATTATTAGATTTCTAATAAAGTGAGACTTTATAAATGAAGAAATCCTCTCTGAGGTGAATAGCTAGCAAATGTATTAGATAAATCCAAAGGAAATACAGACTCATACTGAATAATGCAACGTCTCGACAACATGTGCCACTCACACGATAGATAACAAAATACTAGCTAAGACAGACTCAGGGTGCCCCCAAGCGATAGGTGCCCTCTACTACCTCATGGGACATGACATATAGTACATTAGATTCTGGAAAAGGAAAAAATCTACTTTATAATTGCATAACACGAAACTAAAACGTACACTTGAACAAACATAGACACTCACAGAAAACTCCAAAAAAGAAAACCATAGACACGCATAGCTTGTATCAACTAATTACTTGACAACCTAAAGTGATTAAGGGCGGAAACACCGTCAAGTCCTTTCTTAAAATAGTGGTCAGTGTATTCTTTCATCGTAATATATTTATAAATAGCGGGATTCTCCTCTGAGAGTATCTCTTTCGAAGGACCATAAATCTTTGTGTTGTCACTGAATTTTGTATTCAGAAAACATGCCACTGATACTCTTGGTCCATCGCTATTGGCTAGTACCCTGTGTTCAGCGCTTTTGAACTTGTCATTGCTGATAAGCTGTTTGAAATGAGAAGGTAAGTCTGCTTATGCAATTATGCAGCGGATAATGAGGGTTGCAGAACATAAATTAACTTGTATTAGTACTAACTTCTTGGTGAGAAGCATTTATTTACCTGAAGAAGATCTCCGATGTTTACTATTAGAGTTCCAGGGATGGGTTTTACAGTAACCCACTGATCCTGATGTAGAAATTGTAGTCCGCCAATATGATCTTGGAGAAGAAGTGTAAAGAAACTCGGTCTGCATGCTTACTTGTCCCTAATGTTAGTTCAGGTTCAGGGCATGCTGGATAGTAATGACCACTAAGTACCAAGAAATCAGTAAAAATTCTTTTAAGGTGGTCTTGTTCTAATCCTAGAGCCTCCGATAACAACCCGGTAACTGTATCTGCCAACTTAGTAATATGCTTCCAATACTCAACTATTATATCTCTGAAATTAAGATAGGTGATAGATCAGCTTGCGAAGAACAAAAACAGCAGTGGAGAACAACTGGATTCAATTACATAGGATAAGATTCTAATCCCATATATGAATCAACATATAGTGATAGAAGTAAACTGTTAGTAGAGTGTAGATTAATTATTACCTGCAAATATCTGGCAATTCTTGAGGATCAAGAGGATCAGGAGATAATAGGTTACACCTCAGACTGTCTCTCCAGTTAGCGTATTTTGATACATAGAGATCGAAATTTGTATGAAACATGCATCCTGTTTTGGGATCATTTGAGTAAAACTGTTTCTTAATTTCTGTATCTTGCTCATGGAATCTTTTCATACCTTTAATTATCTCATTCATTACAGTGAGAGGAACTCCATGGTTCACCAATCGAAAGAAACCCCAAGTCCCCGCTGCAAGTCGAACTTCATCAATAACTTCCTTGCGTCGCTGATGGTCAGCTTGATCCACACTTTTCATGTCGATCACAGGAATCTCAAAATTGCTGTTTTCATGTTCAATATGATCTAAGTCTTCAGTTAGCTCATCCAGTGGTCGAACGAACATTCGAGGGATCTTTACAATTCCAGCATCAACTATTCCTTTCACACCAGCTTTTGATTCTTCAAAGGCCTTCAGTTCTTTGAGACGATCATAGGAAGGCTGCTGTTCTCCAGCTCCAGTAGTCTCCATAATTTGACGGCCTATCTTTATCCTCCGTATCTAGCTGTATCGGCAAACAAGATCAGTTTCTCTTCGAGTGGTTGACAAGGGAGAGGCTTCTGACTTAAATGTCTGATTGCACACACAGGTGCATATAAGATGCAAACTGAGTTCACCGGCTTGACTGATTTACCTCAAAGTCTTTATGTTGCTAGTTATTTAAGACTATTTCTAATGGATCATTGCTTGGATTTTACTTGAAAATGAATTTTCTTGTAAAATATTTTTCTTTTGATGGACTTGGCTACACAGTAGGTGATGTTAGTCTTCCCACGTTTTTCTTTCCCCTTTACCTACTTTCAGTGGACAAGTTACTCCACATCATCCACTTAAGTGTCTGAAAGTAGAGATAAAGTTAAAAAAGATGATGCAAAAGATAAAAATGATGGGACTTCTGTTGGAGAATGGAAAGATTAACTTGTCCACTGAAAGTAGACAAGTCTAGGCGCTGAAACTAGAACATGATAAGGAAAAGATTACAAATGGAAGCAAGTACCATAAACTAGAACATGACTGAAGGGGACCAAATGAGGGCAAAGCCAACAAGTCTAGGCGCTGAAACTTTATTGCCTTGTTTGCAGCTTCTTCAGTTAGGGCAAAGCCAACTCTGAGCTTACATCGTTACCGTTATAATGATAGACATGGGCGTCAACAATATCATCCCCAACCTGTTTAAAGAAGTCAATCACATGAGATATAATAATGGAAACTGATAGGTTGCTGATGCTCCTGTGCTTTCCACTGGCTCGGCTGAAGCAGCTGCTTCAGCAATAATGGTTGGCGTTCTCACCAAACGCCTTTCAACGAGCAATCTCGGTTTTTAGGCTCATCAAACTTATTCTTCTTTAGGTTCAACTTTTGCTGATTAAATGCTCATGACTGAAAGATTGAGTAAGCTGAAGGTAGGCAACAAAATCAAACATCTAAAACAATAAAATAAGAGAGTAAGTAATGCCCTCACGCAGGATTGAACTGCGGACCTTCAGTTTACAAGAAAGACGCTCAACCACTGAGCTATAAGGGCTGGTAATGGGGCATTCGGAGAATTCAACTCGGGACGTCTGGCACCCTAAGCGAGAATCACACTACCAGACCAAATGCCATGTTGTTGCTCAAAATCAGAAACTGTTTAGAGGTATTAGAGATTGTGACTTGAGCCATCAAATTCTGTAGCTTAATTCATGTTCTCGAGTATTTTCTGGCTGAGGTCACCGTACATGAAAATAGGATGGAGATCTTTGAGACTTTAGTTGAAAACAGTTGGGCATATCATATGTGTATAAAAGAAGAGAAACTGTGCTTCTTGATATGGCGTAATATGCAGGTATCATATAAGGCCACTCCAGCACATTGATGGTGCTAATAGAGTTTGTTCAAATGGAAAATAAAATAAAATGTTTGTCTCTGTTTGATTTCAAAACGAGATTTTTCACGAAAAAGACGACAATAGGATATAAATTCCCTTCGTCAATGCTAACCAAGAGTGTGCTCCATGGGTTAGTAGACAAATTTACAAGAGATGTGGAAACCTTAAAGGTAGAGACCTAAAAAAAAAAAAAAGACTGCTATAATAATTGATAAACAAAATTTATAAATATTTAACCTATTTCATTAAAATTTCGATCAAAGTGTCATCACAAGTTTCTTAAAAAACAAATATAAATTAAATTTTAGTTCCAACTTCTAACACTAATAAAAAAAACCAACAGAGAGTTGTAGCTAAGACTAGAAGAAGACTGTTGGAAGAAAATTTAGATGCGGAAGATGTAGGAGTCAAAGCAGAAGTTGGAGAATTAGGCGATATAGTTTGTGTTCTAGCTTCCCTCCAGTTGCCTCTGTAGAAGTAGGTGTAGTTGGAGTCGAAGCTGCTGATGAATTTGAATCAGATGATATGGTTTGAGTCGTGTTTTCTCCTTCTGTAGGTGTTGTTTTAAAATTGGGCATGTCGACGTAGCCATTGGCGTTATAGGTTGGGCCTAACCACCAAAACCTAACATATGATGAATTTGAGGCCATTGTTGCAATAAACAGGATTACCACTGATGAAATATTGGTGGAGTTTTGTTAGTGGAATTATATCATAACCGGTGTTGTAGGTGGCAAGTGGGGATGTTGCATCACATGATTTATAATCAGAAAAAGTAACTTCTAAGACATTAGTAGTGTTGGGATTATAGAAAAAACGAAGATTGTCATCACCAACTAGAAAGGCTAGTCCCATCACCGAATATGTGTAATTATATTGAGCCTCACCGGACTAACCAGCATCATCACCAACATTCCAAACAAAAGCATTGACCGTTTAAGGAACCGCAATAACCGAAAGTATCAAGGAAAGCAAAAAGTTGATATTAAAACCCATGACATTCGAAGATAAAAAAGAAGCTTAAGGAGAGTAATAGGGTAATTGAAGAGAGGAGAAAGGAGATTTGTGTGTGAAGATTTAAACATAGGCCATGGGGGGTATTTATAGAGTTTGGTTTTGGGATTTAACTTATAAACGGATTCGGATTTCTAGTTGTACCACGAATAAAAACAAGAGATTAAAATATAAAAAGTACTTGTTCTACTCTAAAACGGATTCAGCTAGAATTCTAATAATTTTGTATCATAATTATTATCCTTTTTGGACTTCTATAATTAATCTAGACAAGTGTTTGGTTTTAGACGGTGAGCTAGCCTGTCATGGTTAACCCACTAGCCGAGAATAATAACCAAGTCTATAACGGAGCTTGGATCAGATAATTTATTTTTATCTAATCTTTAGTTTATTTTTCTAGGTTTTTTTACTAACATATTTTATCAGCCCCATTTGATTTAACTTAGAAATTAACAAAGGCTTGTAATTCATGAAGGAGCTCAAGGAAGGCAACAAAATCAAACATCTCAAACCCAAAAAGAAAAAGAAAAGTTTCCCTCAGGAAGGATTGAACTGCGAACCTTCAGTTTACAAGACTGGCGCTCTATCACTGAGCTATAAGGGCAGTAGGGGCATTCTGAGAATTGAACTCGGGACCTGTCGATCTCTAAGCGAGATCATACCACTAGATCAAATGCTCATTCAGTACTTCTTATTGCATTTTATGTGTTTGTAGGTGTTTTTGGGAAATAAAATTTTTTGGAAAAATTGGCTCAAAAAGTGATAAAGGCACCCAGGCAGGTTGATAAAGGCACCCCACATTTGGATTAGGGGCACCCTTCCTTTTGAATTCAAATCTGATATAGGCGGGAAATAATTATTTACGCGTGAAAGTGATCTGTTGTGCTTGGGACCGAGTTTTAAGGGAATTGGAAGGTGTTTTCGACTTCACAAAAGGGAAGAAACAATAAAAGATAATCAAAAACACGTCATTATCAGTGATTCAGGCCGAAAAAAAAGGGTTGAAAACTCTTTTTGCTGCCGGAAACAAATATATTTAGGGGATGAGATAAGCTCGAGTTTGATTGGGTTTCGAAAAGTTGTTGAGAGTTCTTATTAGTGAGGGAAAGTATATTAGGGTTTCCTAAACCTATATAAGAGGAAGAGATCGAAGAAAAACGAGGGAAGGAGTCGGAAAAAAATTTAGAAAAAAAATTCTCTACTCGTAAAGAAGAAGGAGAAGACAGAAAACCATACCAAAGAAAGGTCGCAGAACCTGTCACATACTCCCTTTCTCTTTAAAGCTTCAAGGATCAATCGTTCTTTTCAATTTTTTTAGCAGCAAAAACTGTTTCAGAAGCTTAGCAACACACAGTATGCAACATCTATAAACGCGACAGTTTTGTTCTGTTATATTACTTTTGTTGTTACATAAATAAATTTGTATAAAATACTCACCATTCGAAGTGGTTAATCAGTGCATTTGAGCGAGCAAGTTTGGATTCGAAAGGAATCCTTGGCCTCACTTCTTGGATTTCTCCCCATTCTTCAAGACTAAGCATCCTAACTGTCCCTTGAACTTCAGGTGCATTCCTAATTTTGCGCTCAATCCTCTCTTAAGATTTTGATTCATCATACTGCCAAAAAGGTAAATAACAGTAATATTAAAGGTTGAACCCTAAAACCTTCATCCAATGCAATACACAACGAAAAAGAAGCTAGAACTGAAGTGTTTACTGCTCAGTGCTCACATAAAGATCACTAAAGATTTCTTCCACCAGTATACAGTGAAGAAGTGGCATACGAATGCAAGGTTGGAAGTGCCATTTCTCTCTCTCTCAGAAATTCCAGCCTTACCCGTCTTCACTAACATGTATCTTTTCCTAAATCTCACTCCATTTTAAGGAACTTTAAAGCTTAATTCGAGGGTGTTTTCAGTGATTACACTTTATCTTCTACGTAGGGTGGTCTAGCTACTATAACTTTCTGATAGAGTCGACAAGCTTTATGGGTGAGAAGACTCACTAGCCACTGAACTTCTACTTTCTAGGGGTCGAAGACCAGATGACTTGGTTTACTAGTTGCTTTATAAACTAAGGTATCTACATTCTTTTACTTTAAATCACCTATCAACTTCACAATTCTTATGCTAACTTCAACTCTATTTTAAGGAACTTAAGACCTTAACTCTGTTGATACAGAACCTAGATGTGTCTTAACTATAAAAACTTCTAATCAAATCGATATACCCTACAAGGATGTCTACGAGACTCATTATCCACATTGTAAGGGGTCGAATAAAAATGACTTGACTTATTACTTGCTTTTACAAACTATCCCAAACCTACATTCTTATATATCTCGATCACATATCAACTTCAAATACATAACAACAATAACAAGGCAACAACCGCAACATACATAATCCACTAAATGGTTAGCTGATGATGGTCTATAAAACATTGGCCACAGAATTCAACTTCAATAAGTCGAATTCAAAAAAGATGCACTTTATAAATTATTTTCAAGTTTTGAGCAAAGGGGCTTACATTTTTATCTATGATATAAGGTTTCTTGTTAATACAGACGCTAGCCGTGCCTAGCTACAAAAACTTCTAGTAAAATCAAAATACGCCTCTAGGGTGTCTAGAAAACTCATCTTCCCATTGGTCCTTCACATTCTAATAAGGGGTCCAACAACAAATGACTTGGTTTATTACAAAGTAAGGCAAATCTACATTCTTATAATTTCAATCACCTATCGAGTTCAAATACATAAAGAACAATAACAAGGAGAAGATATCAAAATGGTGTCTCAAGAAGCAAAAAAGAAGATATTCTCTGGAAAAGGCAACTTCATACGGAAAATTCTACCATTTGCTGGGGAATACGGAAAGAAGGAAATCACCGCATCTTAAACGAAAAAGAGATGAATGGCGGAAGATTATCTTTGAAATCAAGGCAGACATCTTATATTGGGCTCAACCATCAAAGGGGCTCGAGGGAGTGCGTTTTGAAATGGGAGGACATTGTAAGAGACTAAATTGATTGGTGTTATGCTACAGATTCGCAGGTTTGGTCTTGGCTCAAAGGCTAAAATGTAAGATATAATTAAACCATGTAATTCTTTATTCTTCCTATCTATAATATACTACTTATGTTGATAAAAAAAAACAATATAAAGACAACAAGCGCAACATATGACTAAATGGTTAACTGATGTTGTTCTACAAAGCATCGGCTACAGAATTCAAAGATGAAATAACTTTATTTTAAGAAACTTAAGACCTTAATTCTGGAGAGTTTCTATTGTAAGCATTTTGTTCTTCTAGGTGGAGCTTTCTTGTCGATATAAGTTTGACGATAGACTTGTCTAGCTACTGAAACTGCTAATTTTTTTTGTTAAGCTTATAGTAAAGGGGCTTACATAACTGATGTTGTTCTACAAAGCATTGGATACAGAATTCAAAAATGCGATAACTTAATCAATTTTTTGAGAGAAAGGGCATTACATACCATCATGAGAACTTTAGCAAATAGAGCAACAGAAACAGCAGTAAGAACAACAGCCGTTTTTAAGCGTATCTAAATAAGCCATTGATTCTGGTATATCAACTAAAAACTCCTTCTTTTTACGTCCATTCATATTCTACTTTCTCCTCATTTCTGATTTTGTTTTCTTTTTAATGTTTCACTTGGGGGATTATGTATTAGTATTCGAAATTCTAACTGTGAATGACTAATTCGATACATTTGATTGGGGATGTCAAGATTAGGATATAGATCAAGGAGTCTACTTTACCCTTTTTGATTTCTTAATTTTCTTATATTACCAAAAGGGGTTGATCTTTAATAGTGGGTAGTTTCGTCAAATAACGGTTCGGAGGACTTTGTGAGTGCTCAAAGGGTCTGTTTGACACGCTTAAATCGGAGATAATGCGGAGGGTGTAGTGCAGTAGTCATTCTAAAGTTGGGTGTTTGGACTTTGGCATGAATTCAATTACACAACATAGTAAAACAAAATTATAGACATTTTTCTGATTAATTAGTAATTCGAATGCCTAACTAGATTCCAAAGTATACAAGGTTTGGATCTATATCTACAGGAACTTTACGCTGATGAGAGAAATTTATGAGAGAATCAGCAATGCTTTTAGCACTGTTTAAGTACATAGTAAAACACTGAGTTACTTCTAAATCAGTCTTAGCTTCATTACCAACGGATTTGTGTTCAGCACCCTTTCTTATGTAGTTGTCACTTGGTTTCATAAAGTGTTTAGGGCTAGTCAATGATAACCTGTCGATTAAGTGTGCAAGGTTTTGATTGTCCCGCGTTGAGTTGTCTTTGACATATTTTCTTCTGAATGTCCATTGCCCTGTTTTCCAGTTGAAGCTATACAATGGAAGGAAGCGATGGCCATAAATAGAAATGAATTCTAGAGCTGACAAAATGAAATCAAATTCTTCGCTCGACATGTAATACGGGAAGCTGATTCTTGTCCATCCAGGTTTTATACCAGGGTAACCCTGCAGATGAAAGGGAACACGACATTATTTATTTTTTTGATCGAGAAAAAAGAATTTATTGCAAAGAGAAGAGGAAGTATACAAATGTGCAAACGAGTCAGAAAGGATGCAAGCTACATTATCAAAAGATAGACTAGATGTACATATACATATGCATAGATTGTGTTTTCAGAGGAGTACTATATGCAGACATGTCTAAAAAATAAAAAACCAGTTAGATATATACCTTTTGAATGGTTGCTCGAAACGAAAGGGAAAGATTCTCATCTACACCCAGCAAATGGTGAGCATAGGGCCCAGCACAGGCACACCCACCTCGAGCCTGAATGCCGAAAAGGTCGTTGAGAAGCTTTGCAGCGAAAGGTCCATGTAAAGGCTTCCCTGACTTTCTTGACATGTAAAGGCTTCTTTTACTTTCATCAACAACTGCAGTAGTGGTGTGTTGGTATTTTATTTTATCTTCTAACGAAGGTGAAGAACCGGTAGTTTTCGGGCAAATTAGAAAAGAAAGGATGGCTAGTCTTTTAACCCTTGTATTTCCTAATATCCATATGTTTGGATTTGGGAGGAGTCTCTCTAGAGCTTTTTCTATGTAAAATTGCTCCTTATTTTCAATTACATTGTACCCAATGTACTCTTTAACCCAAAATGCCAATGATGTTCTTATCTTTTGAATGATTTGCGGTGTACCGGCATCTTCCCTTTCTTCGATGTCATCATAGTATATTGTGTCCTGCAGTTATCGAGCATAATATTAAAACATGTACAAGTAAATCAAGAACAAATTAATATGCAACAAGCTGGTAGAGAATTGTTGGGGGGTTTTAGGAATATTACCTTTGCATCGAAGTTATTGACATAAGTGACAGTTCCTCCTCCACAAGTTGAAGGGGGAGAAGATCGCAGCTGATATAAGGCCTTGTTCATCATAAGAATTCCTGGTGTTCCAGGACCACCAAGGAACTTATGCGGGCTTAAGAAAATAGCATCATACCCATCAATATTGCCAGACCGCATGTCGATCTCCACATAGGAAGCACTGTATCAAAGAAAAGACATTTAGAGTTAAAGCCTTGCTCCTAACACACTTAGCTATTCAAAAAGAAACTAACGTGAAGGTATACCAACGCACCTTGCAGCAAAATCGAAGCATGCAAATGCACCATAATTGTGAAGTAGACAAGCGATGGCACGCGTATCGACCACTATGCCAGTGACATTACTACAAGCTGAGAATGAACCTAACATTGGACGATTTTCAGACTTAAATCTCTCGAGCTGAATTCTCAAACTTTCCATGTCTACCAATCCATCATCATCTAACCCTATTTCTATAACTTCAGCTATACTTTGACGCCATGAAAGGATGTTCGAATGATGCTCATATGGCCCTACAAAAACTACCCATCTTTCTTCATTTATCATAATTTGGTTCTGAATAATTCTATCTCTAAGAATTGATGGAACCCATAAGCCCATTACTTCTTGTAGTCTCTTAATTGCTGCAGTGGTTCCTGATCCACAGAAAAGCAAGGCATCATCTAACCTTCCACCCAAGCATTTCTTTATGTACGCAGTTGCTTCCTGCACCATTTTACTTGTCTTTCGCCCCACATAACTATCACTTGTATGTGTGTTTCCTGCTCAATATAGTAACTAGAATCAGCGTAATACTTAAAACATTTCTAATATATCGCGATAAATGTCATATCGAAAAGCTTGAGCATCGGCTATTTCACTTCCATGAAGGCTGCTTTTAACCTCAAAACCCAATTTTTGTCTAGCAATTCGAGACCCACAGTGACCTGTGAATTTTTTCAACTTCTAACCTCAGGAACGAGAGTTCGTCCTCTGGCCAACTGGGCAATTCCCAGTTGGTTGTTGATCATGAATATTGAGGTCCCATTTGCACATGAATTTCACAAACAATTTAAAGCCATATCACAAAAGATTTTCTGAAATTTAAGAATTTCTCCTAGTGAGTGGGTGTAGCAGTAGAACACAGGTTTGTCAAGCTATCAAATATTTGGCTCAAAAAGTTCCACCTCATAATGTCTGCTGCAATGGTTCTTTATGGACCGTTCAATTAGACTACTTAAACACCGACTCTTCATCTGTTTATTTATGTATCCGTTGTCCCCATAACCCATTCCCAACAAACAAAAATAGTATAATTTAATACTTGGTCGATATACCCAACTACCCCTCGAGATGGATTAGAGCAACTAATAAACGGATGTGAAATATTTATGAACAAAGAGATAAAAAAAAAAAAGTGTAGTTACCGTAAAATGGAAGAACATTTTGAATGATGTAATTTTCAATGTAGTGAAGAGATCTTCCTGAAGCAGTATGATCAGCATAAACTAATCTCCTTTTCCCAAAAGGTGTCTCAAATTCTAAATCATCTCCAATAACTTGTGACTTTAACCATCTCAACTTCTTCTCATTTTCATCATCATCTCCTACTTTCTTCTCTTTATCAGTATGTTGATGATTGTTGTTGCGGCCGCGCGAGCTCGACTCAAATGGCTCATCACCAGTATACATGACCATAATTCCAAAAACAAACTTTTTTTATTGATTGGAAGAAGAAGAGAGGAATAGAAGAAGCACTGAAGAAGTTGAAATAAATGAAGGCAGTTTTTATAGTGAAGTTGAGTGATGTTATTATATTTTGGTCAGCGGAAGATTGTGGTACTGCAAATGAACACGTTTTGTACGCCCAAAACAAGTAGCCACACACCACGTACAAAACTTGTAGCCAAAATTGAATAGTTGAGTTGAATATTCAACTCGCATCACTTGGTTGGATTGTCTTATTTGTATATTCCAAAACCGAGGTACAAGATTTTAAATTGCTGAATGAAAGAAGTTACTACAAAGAGTGCAATTTTGAACACAGTTTCTGAAACTAGACTGTGATTGTTAGATGTCGATTCCTTTAGCTTGCTCTTCTTTCTGTTTTGCTGGGATAGTTTATAATACGTTTGGATATTATTTAAAAAATTATTTTTCAACTTCTAAAAATAAAAGGTCAATAATTTTTAAAAATAAAAAATTAATTTTTTATAAAGTAAAATACTTTTACTTCTGACTTTTTAGATTGACTTTTACTTTTATCTGGTATCCAAACACTCTTTTAGTTAGCAATGTTCCTCCGTCAGCGTGCTTCTATTATTAAATCAACAAAATATGTGGTCTATATATCTATTTATTGGTTGAACAACGTCTATCAGTTGACATTTGACACCCCCACCCCCCGGTTTATGGTACAAAATTATCTGTTAGCAAGTTGATTAGCTTACTTAGCTATGTGCCTGCGTCAGTGGTTTTAAATAATATTGGATGACATGCTATGTTAGGTATTATTAGCGTATTACACATCTGGTCAAGGTCTAGTTATTATTTTATTTTTGGCATGGTATCAAACTGATTCTGTAAGGGTTGGATGTTAACGGGCAGAGGATACTGGATTTACTAAAATCTAACCTGTTTTAGGGAATTTTTTTTTTTTTTTTTTTTTTGGCATTTTTGAAGAATTTCTAAGAAATTTAGGTATTCATTTGTTAAGTGCAACAGTAAAATTTATGAGTCGAATAGGATTGATACTTAAATCTTGATAAGGTACATAATGTACAATGTGATTATTTTTAATAAAAAGGGCAATCTAGATGGGCTTGTGATGTTGACTAGTTGAGCCTAAAAGATGCATTTTCATCCGAATCTGCATCCTCCAAGCGTGAGGGTGTTCCATGACTTCCACTTAAGTATGAAGTTAAAACTCGAGAACGAAACAAATGGCTGAGGCTAGACGGATCATCTTGGCTTGGGAAGAAGGGAAGAAGTGCATCACGTTCACGGATTACTATTAGATTCACTTGACATCCAATCGCTGTATAAGCCTGTCAGTGTCTGGAGCTAACACCTTGTTCCACCTTAAAAAGAAATAAGTCCCCTTCAAAGCCCATCATGACGTTCAGGTAGAGTTTGATTTTGTATACTGAGGGTTAAAATTAGGGCTGTATATTGGATATGGTGGATAGCATATGGCCTATTTCACCACCCTATCCGTGAAATGGTGGGTAAAAAAAACTTTACCTACTAGTCGTTATATGGTAGGATCATATTCGACACATCAAATGACGGGTCGGGTCGGATAGGATGGGTGGCGGGTATAACCGGTTTCTTTTATTTTATTTTATTTTTTCTAAAGAAAAATTGTTGGAGATTTTGTTACCGATTCACCAAATACGATACAAATCGTATTATCAATTTAGCAAATCACCGATTCCAAATCAGGATTAGTAAATCACACTTCTTTACAATCCTTGTAAAGATAATCTTTAAAACCAAAAATTAAAGAAGAGGAGAAGAAGAAAAATAACTGAACAAACAATTAAACTAAACAAACTTACTTGGGTGTATTGAGGCGAGTAATCTCTTTACTTAAGACATTTAATGCCATGTCCTAGATGTTGATACAGGTTATGGCATATGTCTCAAGCATTCAACAATACCTTTGGTGTTCTTCAACAGCACTTCGATGAACGCCAAACAACGAACGTAAATTAATGCAGCAAAAACTCTCTTTTACAGACTCTCAAAAACTCTGTGAAAATTATCCAAAAATTTCTATGTTTTTAAAACTCAACATAAAGATGAGTTTATATAGATTTTGAAACAATACTTTTGGTGACAGTTGGTAATAGTTGCAACTGTTGTAACCGTTGTTATTGAAGGGAGATGACTGTTCGTAACAGTCACTTTGCAACAGTTTCTTCACAAATTGTCGCCAATTCGAACGAATGTATACCTTTTGAATGGTTGCAAGTTATACCGAGTCTCGGCCTAGCATGGGCCGAGCGGCTCAATGAGAGTCGATCGTCTCAAACATAGACGATCCACTTTCTCTGAGCCTCGATGGGCAAACACCACTGTCTTTGCTTTTAGCAAGTTGATTAGCTTACTTAGCTATGTGCCTGCGTCAGTGGTTTGAACCCCACCCTTCAAGATTTGTAGGGGCGGTTTTCAGGATCCATCCATGAGTAGGCGGTTTTTGTGTTGTCTAAAATGACAACATATTTAGAATTTTTATAAATAATATTGGATCAAAATATCATGGTATGTCAAGTATTACGGTAAAATTCATTACTCAAATCATGATGAGGGACATAATGTACAATGTGATGATTTCTAGTAAAAAGGGGTATTATCGTGGGAAAAAAGAAGTGAAAAGGGGTATTATTATCATCTTTCACGAGCAATTTGACAAATTATAACTAGATGGGCTTGTGCTAGTTGAGCCTAAAAGTTGTATTTTTACCCGAATCTGAACCCAAGACGTGAGGCCGCGAGGGTGGTGTTCCATAAAGCTAAACATATGAATCGGGCTAGTAGGCCTGTCAATGGATAATCGAAAATCCGACATCCAACACCTGTCCAAGAAAAATTAAGATATTACCCGAAATTTTAGATATCGAATACGGATACGGATATTTTATCGGATATTTACTCCTTATCGGATACGGATATAAAAATACAAATATCCTGTAGGATAATTATCCGATATCCGATAACATAAATATATGTATATAAAAATACTATTATAAGTTAAGTTTTACCTAATTTTTTGACATGTATATGATTTTATTTGAAAAGAAATGAAGGAATGACAAATTCATCAAAACTTATTTAATATTACAATTGTGAAATCATAGGAAGAAAAAATGATTAAGCATACATGATCAAATTAAATGTTTTTTTTGCTTTTGATGTAGTTTCCAGATAATTATCGGATATCCGTTAATCTTAACGGAACGGATACGGAAACACATTTTTAATATCCGTCGGATAGTTATCGGATACGGATATCCGGATATTTTTAACGGATTCGAATACGGAATAACCATTATCCGTTCCGTTAAGTACCGTTGACAGGCTAGACGGATCATCTTGGCTTCGTAAGAACCGAAGAAGTGCAAGATGAGTGCAACTTCATCTCATAATCCACTTGAGATATATACAGATAGCTGAAGTGAAGTGGCAAGGGAAATTCATGGCAAAGGCATGGGAGGTTTCCATTCATGAAACTGTACAAAGTTTCTGTTTATAATAGACCCATTGTGTAACCAGAATGTTTCTGCAGATTGGTGAAACTGTCTCACTCTTCTTTGAAGTTCCCACAATATTCCAACAAATGCAGAACATGGTTCTGTTTCTGGAGCATACGCATATAAGCATCTAATTTGTCTGCCACGGGCAACCATAGCATCTATCTCTTTATCTGAGGATAACCGGCCACATAATCAAAAAAAAATAATCCAATAGGTGATCATTATTTGAATTAAGACGATAATAAGTAGAACTGAAGACTCACCCGGAATTGATTCTAGGTATTCTAGGAGTTGAGTACCAATTTGTGTAGATGGCCACTTGATTGATATCTGGCTGTAATCGACAACATCCTGGAAAGGCAGTTCTACCTGATCCGATAAGATCACAGGGACGCATTCCTAGTAGCATATAAAGAGCTTGTTTAGCGAATACATCTAGGTTTAATATACATATAAGATAGAGAGAGAGAGAGAGAGAGAGAGAGAGAGAGAGAGAGAGAGAGA
>JAJJMC010022854.1:449749-480236 GCA_023531435.1 Papaver californicum
GTTGTGATTTTGTAGCTGCGGTTGCATGGGAAGCAGGGAAACCACTTGTGATCGAAGAAGTTGAAGTAGCACCACCACAAGATATGGAAGTTCGTATCAAGATTCTATTCACTTCACTCTGTCACACTGATGTTTACTTCTGGGAAGCCAAGGTACTAATTTTCTTATCATTTTCAGAAAGATCACATTTTTCACCCAATACCCGCCATTCTAATTTACGGGCCAAAATTTATTGCAGGGACAAACACCAGTATTTCCTCGGATTTTCGGTCATGAAGCAGGAGGGTATGTAAAATCTAAAATTTTATAATTTTTCTAGCACTCATTGGGGGTTTATGGTTTGTAATTCTGATTGAGTTTCAACGTTGGTATTTCAGGATTGTTGAAAGTGTTGGTAAAGGTGTGACAGATATTCAACCAGGAGATCATGTACTTCCGGTATTCACCGGAGAATGTAAGGAATGTCGACACTGTAAATCAGAAGAAAGCAATATGTGTGATCTGCTTAGAATCAACACTGACAGAGGTGTAATGCTCAATGATGGAAAATCAAGGTTTTCAATCGATGGCAAACCAATTTACAATTTTGTTGGTTGCTCTACTTTTAGCGAGTACACAGTTGTTCATGTTGGTTGTCTTGCTAAGATCAATCCTGAAGCTCCACTTGACAAAGTCTGTATTCTTAGCTGTGGGGTCTCTACAGGTTAGGATTTGATTCCATGTTTTATTTGTTTCTTTCTTTTTGCATCAGTGGTTTTGATTCCCCTAAATGGTGGTTATTGAATATTTTGGTGTATTTGTGTTTTTCAGGTCTTGGTGCTGCTCTGAATGTAGCCAAGCCAAAAAAAGGTTCGACCGTTGCTGTTTTCGGATTGGGCGCTGTTGGCCTTGGTGTAAGCAAATTTGCTCATTTTTTGTGTGGTTATGTTGGAAATATCATGTGTAATTGGTTTGACACATATTTGTTATACACTGCACCTAATAGAGTATATACTTGATTAGGCTTGTGAAGGGGCTAGAATATCGGGTGCTTCGAGGATTATTGGAGTAGATCTGAATGCTAGTAGATTCAATGAAGGTGAAACAAACAAAGTCACTTAATCGATTTATCAATGTTATAAAGTTCTTGTCTTGCAATTCCTTTATTTTTGTAATGGCATATATGCATGAACTAAACTCAAATTTACCTTTGTCAGCGAAGAAATTTGGGTGTACAGAGTTTGTGAATCCAAGGGACCATATGAAACCAGTTCAAGAGGTTTGCTCACCGTAACTCATAGAACTTACAAGCCAGCTAGGCCTTTTGTTTCGTTGCCATTAGTATCTGATTGTCTCGGTTTTATAAATAGGTGATTGCTGAGATGACTGATGGAGGGGTAGACCGCAGCATTGAGTGTACTGGGAGTATCCAAGCCATGATCTCTGCATTCGAATGCGTTCATGATGTATGCGCTTACTTGTTTCTCAAAATTGTTTTTGTGCTAGTATTTTTTTGGTATTGTTCATGTGTATGTTCTGAATGTTGTACATCTTGATGAAACATCAAGGCATGCTCCCACCTATAGCACCTGTTGTTTTATGACTCGCAATGTTCACAAAATTATTTAACTCAATACTTGTGTGGTGGACAGGGCTGGGGTGTTGCAGTACTTGTCGGTGTGCCAAACAAGGACGACGCATTCAAAACTCACCCAATGAAACTATTGAATGAGAGAACTCTCAAAGGTACCTTCTTCGGAAACTACAAGCCACGGTCAGATCTACCTTCAGTCGTGGAAATGTACATGAACAAGGTAAAAAATAAGCTTAATTTTCTTCACCATTGATACAATACAAATATTCTAGCCCCATTTTTAGTCTATATAATCTTGACTTCTATTTGATTATGAATCCATTGTTTCTGTAGGAACTTGAACTAGAGAAATTCATTACCCATGAAGTTCCCTTTGCCGACATTAACAAAGCTTTCGATCTCATGCTGAAAGGAGAAGGTCTCAGGTGCATTATCCGCATGTAGTGATCCACGATCACCCTTTTGATGGCTTGGCATGTCACTAGTTCTGTATTCTGAAAAGTAGAGATTAATAAACTGTATGTTTGAAGAGATGTTAAATTTTGTGCCTGGCCTAGGAAATGGGAGTAGAAATGTAATGTGGTCTATTTGGATTAAGTTGTTTGGTTTTATTAATCAAGTTAGGTTCTTTGTTGTTTGTTTAGCGGTGAATTTTCTTTCTTGTTTTATAAATAAAGAAAACTGATATTTGATACTTCCTTTAACCCTTTTTTTTTGTTAATTCGGTCTTTCATCATTGCCGCAGTTGAATTTGTTCTGCTCCACAGAGAGCATCTAGTATTTTGTAATCTGAGGGATGGTACACAAACTGGTTACGCAACCAAAAGTCATTCCCAACACACTGGTATTTTGTAAAAACGGGCACCAACTCAGCTGAATTTAACATGGTTCAATTTTTGGTCAATCCATGTCTGAAGGCATTGAACAATTTCAAATTGCTGGGCAGTTCAAGATACTATGGATCTTGAGAATCCCTTCAGTAACAATGAAGCTACAGTCCACTTATGGCATGGAGATCAAGATTTACTTGTACAAGTTTGTCTGCAACGCAATATTGCAGAAAAGCTCCCATAGATTCAGTACCACAGTTTAGCAGGTGCAGGACACTTGTTCCCCTACGCTGATGGTATGAACGCTACATTGCAGAAAAGCTCCCATAAAATGACAACTAAATGTGCATTGAAGCCACTCAAGCCAGGTATCCAGTGACACCCTTTGGCCTCTTCCTCGAAATCAATTAACTCGAAGACTCTAAACTCTGTTCCTAAAGAAAAGCAGGCATACTTCTAATCAATCTCAACAAGTCATAATTGGAAGTCAATGATGACAGATATATTCCAAAATATAAATATGTGACTGACATTGTTATAGCACCATCCATGATACTTCCTAATTGTAGGTTTTTCTACCCCATTTACATAAAAACCTAATCCATTTGTCCGTCCGTCCATGCTGGTGATAAAGCTGGTAGTGCTGTTCATTTACCCTCCCTACCAAACACAAAATGAAAAAGAAAATTACAAACATATCTTTCTGGGAGGGAGAACGTGAGCACCTTCAAAATTTGCTTTGACCCCTGTAGATAGGTCCGAGATAATCACCTTCCAAGGTTCCCAAGACAAAATATTTACTCTCCCTCCACTCCGTTGCAAGGACCTTGAAACGAACCTGCACATCCTCTATCTTGGAGCCCTTGCCATTCTGGAAAGCTTGCTTCTCTCCAGGGAAGTGATGGTAATCTCCCATCTTTCTAACTGAAAGAAAAACCTTTTCAATGGGACCACAGCTTAGGCAAACCCCTAGTTTCATGAAACTGTTTACCACGCCATACAGGATGTCTCCTTCGAATGGTTTGAAGGTGACAGTTGAAAACAACAGGGAAGAGAACGTCGCCTGAATCCTGCCTGATCTTTCCGTCCCCAATGCGTTCCAAGACAGTAGGAGCCAAAAAATACCCGTAGTCCTTGTTAGCTTAGCAGTTTGAGAAGTCCTCGAACAATTGCAACATTATAGATCTTTGGAGAAGCAGCCGTTCACCATGCATCTGCTCGGCAGGCACCACTACATTCCACGACAATTCCACCTTGAGATACATGATTGTTTACCTGCCTAAAAAGAAGGAGAAAAGAAAAAGCAGTTAGCTGCTTCACTGAAAAAATATATATAGATAGATCTGTTTCATTGGAAAGTTAATTGATCGAGTCATGTCAGATTCATTGGAAAAATATGGTAGGTTCCTGTGGTACAAGAGGTTTCTATGGAACAAATGGTGTCCACCTAGATAGTGAAGAGAAGATTGCAAAGTTTCTGGAACTTCGGATTCATTACTCTATACTTACGGCATATCTACAATATTCAATGTCATTTCAGACTTCTGGAAGAAAACGAGACATAAAGATGTTCATTATTTGGGGAATACAAAATGGGCATCATCTTTCAAGAAGCACTGTCGTGTAACTCTGATACGATATGTGCATTTTTCATAGATTCAATTTACTAAGACCAGATGTGCCTCATATGCTTAAAGGAGCTCATATCTACGATTGTGTACATTTTCCCCAAAATCGTAGTATCTCAGTTAATCAAGGCAGACGGAAACAGTTACATGATTCATGTTGGTGCAGTAAGTATACCAATATACAAAGGGATTAAGTAATAACATAGCTTATTTTAGGAAAAGCTGCAAGGGTCTTTTAGCTGCCATGAAGGCACATAACCAAGAAAGGCCAAGTATTTGAGTATTTAGATTAACTAACATACACCAAACAAATTCAGGTGCACCAAAAAACAGACTAATCGGTAACAATGGCATAACTTGGCAAGAAATTGTAGTCATAACTATAACATCCAACCCTAAACTCTAAATCGTATCATTTTACTCCTCTTCTGCGAATGGCTTACGTTTAACTAGGTTACTCACTTGAAAGATTAACTACGGTTTGAAGTTTTTACCAGAATCAAGACAGAACATGATCTCTCAAGGATTTCATACCCACCATTTGAACATAGAATTTCAGATCTAAAGATAACCAGTTTTGTTGCTTTCCCTTTCCTTGGTTGTATAGGCAAAAGTTTGGCATACTAGTACATATGGTGTTTCCCTCTCGGGGCAGCCATGTCTAGAGGATATGCGCTGCTAACAAGCACCTATTTATCCCACTGTCCCATCAAATGGAGCTAAAACCCCAGGATCCTGGTGACTTTGTCACTACCTGGCAACCTGCCTTTTGGCAGAATGGCGGAATTTGGTTTCAAAAGGGCTAATCTCAACTGGGGAGGAAAACATTTGTTAGCCCATCTATATGAAGAGCTTTGGAAAGGCTAGCTACTCATTCTTGTTAAAGAAAAAACATGGTTATTTTTATTAACTACTGCATAGAAGGCTCTAACAAGAACATATCAAACATATTACGACTATTCGACATTCTTCTACAATAAGGCAATTTCCTTGTTAAAAATCCAGCTAAATTTTGCACAATGCTGACCAGCCTTCTTCATTGATTTTGCTCTCTCATCAGCTCTCTCTTGCAATTTCCGAATTCTAGGTGCCAATCCACAAACGAAATCTTGCGCTTCTCTTCCGTCACTACTTAATCCCCATTCAGTTTTCTCTAGTTTCCATCTTCCCACTAGAAACTCCAATATATCAGCATAATCTTGTGCTGTATATATACCAAGTCTCTGTGCTACAGCTGCGAAATGTTCGAAAAGTTTAGGATCTTGGCCGTCGTACATCAAATGTGCTGGCATTGTAATCTTTTTTCTCATCATGTCAGCTATAGCTAACATTGCTCCATTTGGATCAAGCTCTAATAGCTTTTCGACGATTTTCGAGTATGCATTCTCATGTCGTTTTTCGTCAGCTGCAATTGTGCCACATAATCTTGCAAGTATTTGATCGCCTCCTTCTTTCGCCATACGCGCAGTGTTACCGTGTGATATGAATGTTGCACGTTCTTGAAATGATGTGTACACATATCCCAAATATGGATTGTTTTCCGTCTCTGGGTCCTGCATTTCAAACAAATCCGGTTTTCAAATTGGAATAGATTTCCCAATTGAAATATAATAAAATGCAATAAATCAATCAAAAAAGCCAAGATATTTTGGTACCAATTGACAAAAAAAATAATCAGTCATTGTTTGCACATAATAGACGAAACTCACCATGCCGGCACCGATGAGGTACTGTACAGTGCGTTCAATCTTATGCATATCGACTCGGCCTGACAAATACAAATACGTTTTAAGCAAATCACCATGTCGATTTTCTTCGGCAGTCCAAGCTCGAGTCCACACAGCCCATGGTCCTGCACTTGCACCAGTCTCATCTTTAACCCCATCAAGTGTATTTAGCATCGTCTGATACGTCGGCAATGCATCTTCCGTAATCATATCCCCGACTAACACCACAAAGTAATCATCAGGCAATTCAGACGTCCTTTGGCGCAATGCCCGCACTTCGTCGAAAAATGCATCACTCCGGTCCGTCGGATCAGGTAAGAAATCAGATGGTTGCCAACACTGCTCTACCGGCTTCAGAAATGATAAGATTGATGTTCTTGCCCATCCTTCTAGCGATTTGAACACTTCAACTTTTTCCGGTGGCATTGAATGAGTAACCGGTGGTGGCCGGGCTGGTGCTGAAACTGCGACGGCAGAGATTGCATTTTGCCGGAATTTGATTTTTTGAGTAGGGTTCCGTCCCTGAATTGGCAGTGAGGCTATGTTTTGTGAGAGGGGAGTGATGAGTGAGGATTGCATGATTTAAGACTCCTAATTCTTCTCAAAAGCTGCTTAATTAATTTAGAGTGGTAATGGAGAAACCAAACAGAACTTGGGTTAATTTTATACCGTGGTAGATTTATAAAAAGACTGAATTAACCTTAATATTTTGGTAGGAAATAGGGCTCAGCTGAGGGCATTTGAAGGAATCGGGAGCAAGTAAGAAACCAGGGGTGCAGTGGTTTTGGGTGTAGAGAACCAAGTATTTAGGGAATGGGAAGTTTTAATTACTGTGGGTTTTTGTTTTTAACTACAAGAATGGTGGGTCCTGGTTTGGAAGTAGTGTACCATGTGTTGGTTTTTCTTTGTTAAATACAGTGGCAGTAGCAACACTGACTGATGACAGTGTGGCTCATTTAATCCACGAAACCGGTAGCTACAAATCTACTAAAAATAAAATCTAAAATGTTTTTTTAGACATGTTAAACCGAGGCATATTCATTTTATTTGAGGTTTATATAAAAGTTTAAATATAATTATTTTAAAATAATATTAATTTTTTTATTCAAATCTTTTTGTAAATGATTAATTTATTGTTTATTAATTAAGGTTAATTAATTGTGTTGACTGTGAAATTATTTGATGTTAATAATATTTTAAAAATAAATTTTTCAAAAAAATTTGATTTTTTTAAAAAACAACATCAAACTAGATTCAGTAGATAGATGACATATTTATGGTGATTATGGTTTGTCATTCTTCATCCATAAATAATACCAGAAATCGACGGATATTGGTTGATATATAGGTCGATTGTAACTTAAAAACCATTACAAAAGATAATTATTATAACTAGGGCTGCACATCGGGTGGGTCGGGTCGGGTTTGGCCTCACCCGCACCCGACCCGCTACGTAGGCGGGTTTTGATTTTTTCACCCGCACTCGACGCGTCGTAAAACGGGTCGGGTCGGGTCTGACTCGACATTATGGCGGGTCGAGTGCGGGTGACCCGCTATCACCCGCCCAGACTAATAATTCTGTTCATGTTCATGTTCCTGTTCCTGTCCCTGTCCCTGTTCCTGTTCATGTTCCTGTCCTGTCCTGTCCTCCTGTTCCTGTTCTGTATATTGATTTGTTTTGTATCTTGTATTCCTGTTATGTTCTTAATACTAACTCGATACTACAAAAGAGTCACATTCACATTCACATTCACATTCACATTCACATAACCATGCGTCTATGCCCATTCAAAAGTTCAATAAGTTACAGACTATGAAAGAAAAGAGTTGTATGAAAGAAAAGTTCTGTAACTTAGGATTGTCAACAGTTGAAAGAAAACCAGAAATATACCTAAAAGAAAAGAAAGAGCTTTAAGTTTAAGAACTCGCCAGAATCAATCATCATCTATGATAATGGAAGAATCACCAAGGTTACCAAATAGCTCTGCAACAAAAGAAGTGAACAATTAGAATGAAAAGAAATAAAAATAATAATAATAGTATAAGAAATTAAGAACCATGAAGTACAAATTATACCCGACTCAAGAACATCAACCTCCTCCTCCTCGACTCCAACGCTAGAAGAATGTTTGTCAATTGGTGTACGTAACCAATTTTGCAATAAAATTAATGCCTCAAGTGTTCTAGGCTTTAAAGAACTTCGAAAAGGATTCAAAATTCATTTTCCGGTACTAAAAGCTGATTCAGAAGCAACAGAAGAAACAGGTATAGCAAATATATCTTTGGCTATGAGTGGCAAAATGTCAGACCTCGCAGAGTTGACCTTCCACCAAAGTAATATATCAAAAGAAGAATCCCCATTGGTTGGCGAGTAGATAGGCTCAGCCAAGTATCTTTCCACCTCAGATCTCCTATATTCCTCCACAGTAGTTAATTGGATTTTTCGTTTATTCCTTTCTTCCCTATACTTAGCCTTGCTAGAAATAGAAGAAGCTTGAGCAGAAGTAGAACTAGAGTTACCTAGAGACTCGGATGAAGATATCACACTTTCAGTTGTATGCTCTAATTTATAAGCTGTGAACAGTTCATCAAAATCCTTTTTTACTTTATCAACCCAAGCTTTTACCCTTCTTTGTTTTATCACAGGGTCGTAATGCACAACTAAATCTTCAACAGTCACATACAATCCTTGTTCTTTCTCTCGTGGATCCAGAAGTACAACAATAAACATCAACGAATTCATTTTTTTCAAAATCTCCCCAATACTTGTTGTACTTGAGCAACATTACATCGCCTATGTGACTTAAGAAAGGATCCTCATATCTATTTTTCCAATCTTCTAATTCTTGACGAACAGTACCGAGTTCCTCCAAGAATATGTGGGAAGTAACATATGTAGAAGCTGAAAAAGCAACAGTTGAATCGTAGAATACCTTTAGAAACTGCATCAGAACTCTTGAATTGCACCAATCATATCTTTCAGGAGCATGCACTGGAGGCCTTTTCTTCTTCTTGGATTTTCTAAGAGCAACATCTACTTCTTCATCTGGAATATCTACTTCTTCTTCTTCATCGTCAGAATCTAGATCAAAATCAGCATTTATATCAACATTGTCATCACCGTCACCCATAGAAAAAAATGGTACTGAAATATCATAACAAAACTTCTCACGGAATGCCCTATCTGACTCATGTAGCCTTTCAAAAGCTTTTTCATACCTCTCTGCAGCAACTAACATCAAATAAGTAGAATTCCACCGCGTTTTCACATCCAAAATCAAACCTTTTTTACAATCTATCCTTGCCATCTCAGCAGCATCCATAAACTTCTTCAATCTTGCGGGAGATTTCGTGACATACTTTACCACTGCCCTGATTATGAGAATTGATGTATGGTACTTTTTTAAACCATCCTTAACGACAAGAGAAAGTACGTGAGCCGCACATCTAACATGCAAAAATTTAGCTCCAAGTAATGAAAAACCCCAACTAACAACTTGTTTTCTCAAATAATCAATAACAGTTTTATTCGCAGATGCATTATCAAGAGTGACAGTGAATACTCTCTCAAGCCCCCATTCCACCAAATATTTCTCCAAAGCCTTACCAATTTGTTTACCTTCATGACTTTCAATCAAACAAAAAACAGATGATTCTTTTATGCAGCTTCCATTCCCGATCAATAAAATGAGCCGTTACAACCATGTAATTGTAGTTCTGCATTGATGTCCAAGTATCAGTAGTAAGACATACCCTTGTATTATTTATCTTGAAATAACTTATCAATGAGGCCTTTTCATTCAAAAACAACGTGCATATATCACGATACACTGTCATACGACTTGGAATCTTAAATCTCGGCTCAAGATACTTACTGTAAGCCCTAAAACCTTCGCCTTCAACAATTCTAAAATCCATTTCATCTGTAATAATAAACCTAATCAACGCTCTTCTACATCCTTCTTGAGAAAAAGTGACCCCCACCAACTGTGGTTCCTCTCCCGGCTTGCACGGCTGAAAATCAAGTGTCTGTTGTCCTCCCTGCTCCTTATTAACTGATTTCTTGTACTCAATACACTTCCGTAAATGATGAGAAAGATTGGTAGTCCCATGTGTTTTACCACCAATATTGTAACTACCCCGACCCTTTGGACAATGCTTACACTTTGCTTTAGCACCATCTTCTATAATATCGAAGTGATTCCATACCCAAGATTTCTTCACACCAACTCTAGGCTTCTTATTTGATGATGAAGGTTGAGAAGATGGTGTCGCGGATGATGAAGGTTGACTAGATGGTGACGCTGATGACCCAGCTGTACTCCTTGTCCCTGCTAAGGATGCCGGTTGACGTTGAGGTGGAGGTCCCATACAACTTTGGGATGGTCTTCCTTGTACAAGTGAAAGATCTGAACTAACGTCATCTTCTGAGATTTCAACCATGTTGATAACCTACAAGGCAAAGAGATGGCAGAAGGGGTGAGTTATCATATATACATATGTATTAGAATTACTCAAATGCAGTAGTACTTTTAATATGTATTAGAATATGTATTAGAATTAGTCAAATGCAATATAGGAATCTACATACAGTTGTAAGCACTTGTAAGCAACTTCCAGTAGTACAGTACTAAAGAAACATTCACTAAAATGTAGCATTGATAAGGTGGGCCAGCATTAGCAGTACACCTAATACTAGTTGCTGAGATTTCTCTCCCTCTCATATTAGTGTACTTAACACATAATCATATGTTTGTATTTTTTCATCTGTTTTGGATTTACATATATCATCAATATGACTGGAGTATGTGCGTAGTAAAAGGAGTATAATACAATATTATTCACTACAGGTAGTAGTATTTAAGGATTCAATTATGTGGATATGCTACTTCAATTAGGATCAGTCAGTGTTTTGCTTACCGGTGGTATTCCCTAGTAAAAAGAGATGTCAGCTCAACCAAACTAAGGGTAAAGAAATATGACAACATCAGTCTTATTGGTATGTGGAAGCACTGAATATTATTGGTATCTGTTGCAGTCTGTTGCGTGTGTTTCTTTGAAAATTATTTTGGACCTCAAAGCCTCAAATAATGAAAGCAAAACTACTGTTTAGATCTTTCAAATAAAATAAACAAAGACAATACTAGTACAAAACAGACTTTTTTAGAACAAGGGAAATGTAATAAAGAGTCATAACTCATCTAACAAAAATTCCACACCACAATTATCTGACTACAAGAACTAATGAACTATATACATCTCCATTAGGATCTCCTCAAGGGTGACCATTGACTTAAGTGCCTGACAAGTCTGTTGTTATCAGTTGTATAATTTGGTGAACCTGCAAGTTGTCTGGCACACTCATGGCGTAATTTGGTGAACCTGCACCTTTTAATCTCTGTACTTGTTGTTGTTTCTGTGAGTAGTGTAGCCAGTTGTTACAATTATTGCCTATTACTCTACTAGCGTAATATTACAGAACAATTGATGTTAAACAACATTTACCATTAATAATTATTATTTACATGTTTATATTCTAATCTTGCTACACATTACCAAAAATGTAGCTCTTTAAGACCGCAAACTCAGGGATTCCAAAATTGTAATCACGTGACAAAATCACCACATGAACATTGCTCTCTTAGCAACCACGAGAACACCATAAGGTCCATAACAGATTAAAGGTGTTTCAGATAACAAGTACTACTCTCACCACCATCCATTTGCAGAGAACACAAATAAAAACTTATTATAAATTATTACAAAATGTTTTTTACTATTTTTTCTCTATTTCATATCAAAGGATGTTTTAAGATTATGTGGATATGCTACTTCAATTCTCGATAATTTTTATTACTACTTTTTCTCTATTTCTTATCAAAGGATGTTTTAAGATTTTCTTATCAAAGAATGATGAGAAAATTTTGAACCTGAAAGGAACAGATATGCGAAAAAAAAAGAACAATACAAGGATGACAGACAAATAAGTAAAAACAATAACAGCTTCTTGATCAACTAGAGAGGTAATCTAATACAATACATGTTTAGGTTTCCAGGAAAGCAAATGATTTGTTTCCATTTAATTCAACTCACTCAGCCAAAAATACATACAGATGAATTCGAGTACATAGTGGTGAAAAATACAGTTTCGGTGCACATAGAGAGAGCTTAAATATTACTTACTCAAACAAAGGCGTGTCACAACAGATGCAGCGATAAGTTCCTGCGGATTTTGTGTTCCAAATTCCAATACTCCCTGAAATTCAGATAAGATGATTTACGAATCTACACTACGATATTGCCATAACTATGATAAGTTACGCAAAGGTCGTTCGATGTACTTACCCTTGTGGCATGTTATTAGCTTCTCTAGAAAACAAATATAACTAATGAGAACTACAATTACTTTCTCTACTGATTATATATCTGGAAACTCAATAAACTACAAGATTTGAGGAATCCCAGACAAAGCTGCTAGTTCCTTCAAGAATGTGTATGACGAAGGTACCCTATTAGAATTACAAATGACAAGTATTTTATTCACATCTTACTCCCTCTTGCCACCACATTATGTTTTCTGCTATCCAAGTAGGCATCAGTGCATCACAGCACCACACAGAATCAACAAAAATTTGGAAAATAAAAGAAGGGTTTGATAAGCTACTTAGGATGGTTGATAACAACCATTCACTTGTCCAATAGGCAGTTTCTACTTTTGACATTCTAATAAACCATAAAACGATCAAACAAACCTAATTGAAATTACCTAAGAAAAACTAAAATCCCTAATTAAGAAAACTTACCAGATTTCGAAGTTGAAGTCACCACTCACCAGTCACATATATGATATATCTAGTGTTTGAAAAGGTTTCAGAGAGAAGAGAGAGGGATTAAACAAAGCAACTAATTTGTTAGGTCAACCTAGGTTCAAAGTTATTTATCAAATTAAACATTATGAGCATCACAATCATTCAAAACTAATGAAACCCATAATCAATTGCTACTCAATCATGTAATGATACAAACATAAATTTCAATTAGGGCAATTTTTTTTTTAAAACAAACACTACCGGTACCTGATAGAGATTCAAGAAGAAACAAGGTGGTGCTGATGATTCTTGGGTTCGCGGTGGTGGTGGTGGTGTGCTCTGTAACTTCTGAAACAAATGAACTGAAAAAGAACAATTTAACGATGGAGAAGAATAGAGATCAAAGAAGAGAATAGAGAGATAGAGACAGAGTCAGTCGATGAATGATATGAGTCTCTTATGAGTTATGACTTATGAATAGAGATGGCGGGTGGGCGGGTCGGGTCGGGTCGGGTCGGGTGAAAGGAGTTATCACCCGCACCCGACCCGTTGAACAGCGGGTATAAAAAAATCACCCGTACCCGACCCGTTCATTAGCGGGTCGGGTGCGGGTCGGTTTGGCGGGTTGGGTCGGGTTTGTGCAGCCCTAATTATAACCTAAAAACCAACAAAATAAATTGATATTTTTTTTACTAGGAATCGGTCGATATGAATGTCCAAAACAAATAATTGTATCATAGAAAATCAATATAAACTTTTTTTTGTTTTCTCTAACCAGAACCGGTTGATATGAAATGTTTACAAATCATGATGTACCGATTCTTAAGAATCAGATAATCTGAACACTTATATCGGTCGATTTTGGTTAAATCAAAAAAACTAAAATTTTTAATTTTTTTAATTTTAAATCTATAAATCAATCAAAAACCTAATTAAGAGAAATGGGTTGATGGAAAAATACGCGAAATAATGAAATTGAAATAGATTTGGTCGGTATAATAAAATTGATCGATTAAAAAAAATAGTTGCACTATTAAATGATTAAAAAGAAAAATCGCTGCACTGTTAAATGAAGCTAAGTTGATAGGTGAGTAGGTGACTGAGATAGATTAATAACTTTAATAAGTTGTGTAAAAAAACGAGACTCATTAGTACTACAGCCCATAACTTCAGGATAGAAAACACTAAAATAGTATTCCTCAGTCTTTTGTGGAAAAAACTTGAGATATTGCTGGGAAGAAAATTAAGTGATTTTTTTTTTTTCTTTTTGGGATGCAATTAAATGATGGCCGTAGTCTATAATTTGGAAGACTTTATTTTCGTTTTTGATGGAAGCTTTGGGCAACTACTAGATGAAAGGATTTGAAACTCCGGAAACCTTAATACTGCAACAAACATTGTGAAGTTGGGCCGTATAAAAGGATCATACTTCAGGTCTTCAATATTGAACTCGACCCAAACGGCTATGCATCTCACATTTCCTATAAAAGAAAAGAGGTATTAGGTTAGAAAGGGGGCTTCATTTATATTTTTACCTTCTCCAACAAATCAAGGCACAAGCAATTGAACAAAAAAGCTAAGTACCACTTTCCTTGAACATTTGTTTTATCTCATTAGTTACAACTTACAACATTTAAACACTTGATTTGGTTCATTACAATACAATTACATAATTACATAAAGCCGAGCACGATCTCACATAAATATATAAAGTCAAGAAAAATTTCACGTAGATCAATTATTAGTATTTTTCTCGTATATTTGCTTTGCTTCAAATGATATGGTACTTCACATGGAAAGTAGTAGGAGGCAGAGCTAAGCCCTCAAGACCACGAGTCAGTTCAACAAGAACAATTAGGAATCATTTTCATGGGAGGTATCTATCAAATGGACGAAACAAGTTATACAACTGAAATCAAGCAAACAAAACATTTTAAACAAACATATATCAAACTTGCTTGACGATAAAAAATTTGAATGCTAATTTATACTCTTATTTGCAGCACAACATAGGGCAGAGTCACAAAAAACACCACTGGGCAACACTAATAGTCAGTAATTATGGATTCAAGAAATGCTTTGATACTTCGTATACTTTGGACTTCTTATTCGGAAACCATATTTCTTCAAGGGTTGATACTTCTTATACTTCGGATTTCTAAGATTGATACTTCATTCTTCGTAAACTCTAAGGATTAATACTTCAATGCTTTGGAACTTCATGCAAGAATAAAGGTAAGTATTTATACTTTTTAAGTAGAGTATTCTTCCGCTCAATTCCTACAGCAACAAATAAAAGCTACATTTAAGGAAGGTTTTTCTTAAAGATTGTTCTCCAAACAAACTTCAAACAAAAGGGAAAAAATGTAGGGCATAAATCCTAAAAGACACGTGGTGTAAGATTAAAGCCGGAGCAACATATCAAAATAGAGTCACCAACCCAATATGTTATCCATACCAATCAATAATAATGTAATATATCTCACATTTCCTATAAAAGAAAAGAGGTATTAGGTTAGAAAAAGGGGCTTCATTTATGTTTTTATCTTCTCCACGACCACACTTTAATTTCAAGCTTTAGAGCCTCCATTCGTGGAGAACCACGTAAAAACCTTGTGTCTACTTTACTTCTTTACTTTTTTGCTTTTATTCTTCATATTTGATTGAATGTTGTTTTTTGCTTTGGATTGTTCTTGGGTGTGTTGTTGTGGGAATTTACTGCAACTACAATATATCCTAACAGAATCACTGTAAAACAGAATCGGCACAAACGCCCCACGTCAACAACTTCCTTCAGTGGTTTGCAGTTTGAACCAATCATAAATGTTTGCTAAGGAGGGTGGTATTACCCTGATTGGTTGCGGGTAACGATGCAGAACCAGATGCAACCATTATAATGAACAAAAATATTCCAAGTGATGTTGCCTTGTAAGAAACAGTCGAAGGGAAAACTGAATATAGAGGGAGAGAAGTAATTTCACGAGAGATTCTCAAGATGTACTCTTAAAAATATTAGGAACTCAATCTAGAATGTCCCATGAATATGTCCCATGAATATGTCCCATGAATGCAAGTTTAACCTAAGCACCGAGTTCGAAAGCATATGTCAGTACGACTAGTAACAAGAATTTACAAGATTAACAATACTAAGAACCTAAATACAGCTTTTGCAGACATACAGTTTGGTAATGGAAGGCTTGAAGTGGGTGTATCAGCTATTCATACGTGCAATCATTTTCTCAGACAAAGATAGTAAAATCCTCGCTGCCAACAAAAATATTATTTGTTCTAATTCCTAGTAGTATGGTGCAAGGAGCCTAAATATAATAGAGCCTTGACGTGGAGGCATAAATGTATCAGATTAGGCAGATATAAATATAGATAAAGATGGAAAATTGGCTTAATCACAGATAAAGCAGCATAAATATATAAATCATGATCGTTGTCACAGAGGATGAAATGTTCTAACTTATATATCTATATCTTTATAATCATGTAAAACAGAGTTGTGCTATACTGCCATCTTGGGTAAGTCGGGTCATATGATGCATATTTTTGCCTAGCAACAACATATGAAGTGTGGAACTGCTGGTGGTACTGTATGCCTCTAAGTTGTAACCTTACTCTACTGTAAAACTCCATCACCAAATATAAAAGTAGCTACAAAATACATAGTGTAAGAGAAGCACAACTATCCAAGAAAGACAGCTAAACTCCAATGTGGAAACTCAAAAAATAAACTCATAATACATGAAATAGCAATTATGTAAGACCCCAACATTCACATCGATAATTACCAGATTAAATGTAGGTACGTGCAGATATATTCCTTGCTACTGCTGCAAACATATTTGATTGAATCCTTCAATTTGCTTTTCAAATTGGGGCTTGTATTCTTCAACTACCTCTCTTGGTACGTCATCTGTTTCCATTGTTTTTGTATTTTCTTCTCCTAAGGCTTTTAATGAAACCAAGGTGTTCATATGCGGGATTGCTTGATGTATACCTTTATCCTTGCCAAAATCCAAAAGCAGTTTCAAAGATTAAGAATTTAGGTCATGACTTTGGACCTTTGTCTTTGAGCGGCATAGAAGTGTACCCCTAGACGTGAGGACAAACCATTCATGAGCATCCGTGACGCTTAGACTAAACTCTTCAGTCCATCTGAATGGCCCATTTTCCACCTTCTTCTTCAGCACCAATAAATCATAAGTATCGGAATCTTCATCATAGTGAGTAGCCGACAAACAACCGCCCAAAACCCCAAGTATATAATGCCAGGTAGTGGGAAAAGCTGTAGGCATTTCGGCAATTATTTCATAAGACCAAAAGAAAACCATGACCAGACGATCTCTCAAATTCGGGTAGAAACACACATTCTCTTGTGATGGGATTATAAATATAAACTGGTTCATAAATCTCCGATTCATTATCATGGCATCCATTAAGACAAACTAAACCGTTACAGGAACCAATAAAATTGTAATACCTAAACGGAGCAGGGTTTAGTTTCATTCTTGTAACTCTATGAAATGGTTGTTCCTCTGAAGAAGAATTCTCATCATAAAATTCTAAGTAATGAAACAGTCTGTATGAATGAACTAGATTGCCATTCAGAAAAAGGAAAGTAAACTTACCACCAGCAGAATCAAGATTGTTAAGGCAATGATTCAAGTGAGATTGAGAAAATGATTGATAACTGATCACATTATTCCAAGATTTGGAGACTAATTTGCAGTCTAGAACTGATTCAGTTGGTAAACGTGTTAAAACGTTGAAGATGATATCTCCTAGAAGCATATTGAAGTTTCCCATTTGAAAACAAAAATGATCCATAGATTATTAATGGCAACTTGAAAGAAGAAGGGATGAGAATTATTTTAGTAGGGTTTTAAGATGAAATGGGATTTGTTGTGGATACGAGGAGTGAGCGACTTAGAGAAATGCAAAGGGGTTTGTTTCCCTTCTTTTTAAGGACTCTTTAGGGTTTGAGACGAAAACTTAATGGACAGACTTAATGATAATAAAATTTTACCCTGGAGACTAGGGGTGAGCAACACACCTAAATCCCCTAATTTCATCCGATTCAATGCGTAATTTGATGAGTGGACACCCGGTTTGTTTCTCATTGGACTGGACACGAGTGGATTCTGAAATTCACAGTTTTCACATATTAAATGTGAGTAAAACATTACGCATCTATTGGACACCTAATCCTAAAAAATATCAGAATCTTAAAATTGTAATTAAATATATCATTATAAATCTTTTTACTATATTAAAATTTACTTTCCTTTCGTAAAGGATTTTCAAAAACATATCCAAATTTTGCTCAAGAACACGTAGTCCTCGATCAAAATTCACTCAAGTCGTATGTCTACTCCTCTGTCTATTGCAAAACCATACCCAAGTAATAAATATTATTCATAATGCACTAGCACGCAACACATATATTAAGGGTAAAGTAACTTGTATAATATGTCATTCATCATTTACCTAAACTTTTTTCTTAAATCTCCTGCTAATAACCTGTTGTGTTTTTAATTTTTTTTACAATGCCTATGCAGTCGATTACAAACGATTATTACACATATAAACAAACTATTACTAATCAGTAAAAAAATATACAAAAACAAAGAGATTTGAGTGCTAATAACCTTACATTGATATACCCATATTAAAAAACTCCTTCAACATAAACAAAACTAAATCAAATCATGTATAAAGATGTTGCCCATTGGTGTTAGTAATACAAAAATTAGTAGTTCTAAGTGATGAAATCCGTCAGTCTATCCGCATCCAATCCATCCATGAGTTCACCCACGGATGTCAAATCCGTTGGATAATAGATCGGACACGGACGAGAATCTTAAATCAGTTGTATTAATGTATTAGAACGCGGGTGATATTAAATATGCATCCACCCATCCATTACTCACTCCTATTGCAAACCAAAATAAATATACTCTTGCTATCCAATTATGTATCATAACAAAAAAATTGCATTTATAAATTAAAAATTGCTTTATGACTCTATAATGGATAAGTGATCCAAAATATACCCATGTGATCTAAAATTTGATAGTTGACTAAAAGTTTATTATGACTCTATGAGATGGAAATTGCGACCTGAAATTTATATTGAATCCAAAATCTATCATTATATCCATAAATATTCCTCTTGTTTAATCGGGGGTTGCACGTTTTAAAAGGGACTATCATATAAAACAAAATAGATTTATTTAGAAGTAATTTTAAAAACCGTTTAACTAAAATAGATTTATTTAATTAGGCATTAATTATTTCTTATACTTTTAAATTATTTATTAAAAAAAATTATGATATATTTTTACCCAAATTTTATGAAAAGTTGTTAAGATATTTGATGACAACCGTGACCACTTTTTATTAAGTTAATAATATTGAATACTTTCATGAATCGTCATGATCGATAAATTTATACCGGGGACGAAGCCAAAACATTTATACTATGAGGTCAAATTAAAAAAAAATTCCTGACATTCACCAAAAAGAAGTTTGATTCATAGTTAAATTATAGCTTAAAGTAATAGGAAAGCTCCTAAGTATAAAAATTTACCATTTTCGTGATGCAAAAAAAATCAAAGAACTTGTGGTCTTTAAAACATGCATCTTGGCGTTGTGCACACTGATGCCAATTGCTGAAACATGTATATCATAATAACTTGAAGAATTGTGTCATACCCAATAAACGCATCTATGAATCACCCTGAAATAACAAGTAAGATATATATATAGATTACAAACAACCATCTGTTATGAGCGTAGAATTTGTTAGCGAAAATTATGCGCATTCATTTATACTGTCATCACGTCATTTTGAAGGTGACTGATAAATCAACAGTAACTCGTATACCATTTGACAAATTCTAATGCAACAATTCTGTAACTGTAAACATCTGCTTTATCAGTCAGATGGCCTCTACATGCATACTCTGGTGCCATGTACCCACTGAAAAATCAAGATTATACACCTATTATGCTTAGTAGATTAATAGTTGGTTAGTTTAGCAATCAAAACCGAAGGAAGTTTCACACATGGAATGAACCATATTAGTGGCACAGAAGTTAAGCCTATGGGTATACCCACACAAATCGTGTACCTTGTTAATTTGCCAACCAAGACTCGTAAAATTTATCTTCTCTTCTTCTTCTTCTTGGTTTATTCTAGTGGAAACTTTATCGGATAATACTTTTGATATATTAAAAAAATAACAACAAGTCTTAACTTTGCTAAACTTCACGACTTTGATCTCATAAGGACAAATTTATCAAACTATGCCAACTGTACATGCCCCCACAGATAACATAAATTACGAAAACACTAAGCCTATATAACTAAACTTTAAAAGCAAGTGGGATCTGCCGACCCCACTTGCACCTCCTCGCTCTGTCCCTGATTTATACCAGGATGATTTAAAAGAGTTGTTATATCATGGTTGATAAATTTGTACCATGACGACTTAAAATAATTTGTCGATAATTTTAAACCGAATGACTTTTCATGGTCAACTTTACAACCCATTTACGTCTTAAAAATTAAATTATTGGTCGTTATGGTTAAATTTAAAATTACACGAGTTCATTCCTATTTTAAAATTGGCAAGAGTCGTCGTGGGTGAAATTTAAAACCATAACTATATAAAATAACATCTCAAATTTTTAAGTGGAGTCGTCATGGTTTAAAATTCTTCATAATGCTACAAATAATGAAGAACAATATTAAAAGTCGTCAAGGTATTGTTTTTCGACCATAACAATTTATGATAAAAAAATAATATTTTGACGATAATTTTTGGAGTTTTTAAAAACTTTCGTTAAAATATCTCCTTAATTTATTTATTTTTCACGGGATGGTAGTTCTTTATAAATTAAAAAATAATAAAAAGTAAAAAAAAAAAATATAAAAATAAAATGACACGTGTCACAATCTTAGAAATTAGGGTAGTCTCCTTATAATGCTTAGCCATCCCTTATCAACCCATCGCACATGAGACTAAATTAAACAGCCCCTTTTTAAAACGTGCAGCCCCCACTTAAACCAAGGGAGAAAACTTAAGATATTTTTAGGAAGTGTTATGAATGATAATATTAATGGGTGACCCACCATTCGAGAACAATCTAGGTTCTTTCTGGATTTGAGTTGACCCACCATAAAAGCTATCTAGAGCTTTCCTAAACCGAGTGTGAAGGTAATCTTCTTCTCTCGATAAACTCTATTTTATCATGTAAAGATTGTACAAGTTGTAGAATGCCATATAGGCATACATGTGGAAACTTATGATAATTTGTTAGCATGCACCATAGGCTATAAATAGCCATGGTTAGTCCGACGTAAAGTGAGATAATAAACAAAATGAAAAGCTTTCTTTCTTCCTCCATTTCTTATCTCATACATATTTGTTTGTGTATCACACGACATCATTTACCTGACATACACCATAAGTGATGAATCGATGATTTAGTTATAATATGTTTATTAGCACAAGACGATTGATACAGAAGATGATGATATGAAAAATAATAATCTTCCATAATCTTTATATATTTAATTTAACTATTTTTGAACAGTTTTATACATATAATTTATTGTATCTAATTTAATTCCTATTTAATTAGGACTTATTGTAGGAGAAGTTAGACAATTACCGCATCAAATATATGCTAAGGTCAGCATAAATAACTATTGTGGTAGACGAAGAGATATACAAATAGGTATGTATTTAAAATAACTCACATTTGTGTTGTTATTCGATTTTCGAATTTAGCCAAATATTTAAGTTTTGCGGTGTTTGCTATTTTCCTCGTTAATTGAAGAATGGAATATTTTTCCGCGTCCTTTTTTATGATGGCGTAGAAAATAATTTTTTTCGTTGTTTTACCATTGATTTTTGTGTTATATAGTCTGGCTTGTATTTAGAAAAGAAATATATGTGTGTTATAAATGATACGATGGGTAATAAAGAGAGTGGTAATTTTTGCGCCCTTATGTGTTTCCGCTAGCTTTACGATATGTGTAATATATGCGCCTCTTATATCGACGATCTTTAAAAAGTTAGTGCATATTATGCACATTGTATATGTTGTGATGGCAACAACGAGAACTTGCATATTTTAACCAGCCTCGTAGATATACACACGTCATGCGATAATAAGTGTTGTATTTCTTTAAATGATATTAAGAGTTAATATCTAGTTTTCTCATCGCCTAAGCTATTACCGAAAATCACAAATTTGGTGAATTAAATTTTCATCAATGCATATGCAAATAAGTCTATTTTGAGAAATTGATAGACATGGAAAATGAGGAAAATGCAAAATGTGATACTCATATTTAAATATAAGAACCATTTTTCGGGTTTAGGGACCTAATAAGCACCGTACCACTAGAAGTGGAGAAATACGGAACGGGAGCATTATAATTGGTTGAATAAGCCATCTTTGAGCCTGATCGAGCTCTGATATCGTTGTGACATAGAAGACACAATACGGACACCTGAAGCGATGCTTATTTTTGATAATCTCTATCGGTCGTCTTTGCAGGACTGGACTGATATTGAGATAGTGTCTATGTTTACAAAAGTTATCTTACAGTTTACTGTGGATTTTACATGTCAATGTAAATTCTTAAAATTATTTCAGATGGACAGTAAAAGAGAGAGGAAACCTGATCAGTTATCTCTCTTGGGTTACGTGTTATCGTATCAGTACCCAGTTGCTACCTTGATAAGGTAGAGTAATGCGGAACTGGAAATTCTGTTGATGAGACATTCCCGCCTAAGGATCAGGGGGAGAATCGTCGATGATATTAGTTAAATCCAATCGTGTCTCATCTAAATTCTCACACTAATACGTGCCTGAGGTGTTGGAGATTACTCTGTTGCTAGATTTAGCAAGAGTACGCTAGCTAGATTCAACATAAATTAAATTCCTTGCAAGGCATGCCATAGAATCGCAGTGATTGTTTCGTCTGGAAATATACTTACAAGCATAGACGAAAACCTCTAATACGGGGTATGCCAATCTAATCAGATAATGTCCATATTCTCTTTGAGTGATGAGTTGATAACTCATGAGAGGAGCATATCCATAAAAGTTGCGTTGATATCTCATGGTGAAGAATATCAGCATAATGAAATTTGATACCAATGGATTAAAATATCCTCATACTCTAGAGAATGATGTAAGATTGTTATAAACTGATTATAACTGGTTGTCGATAATGTTTAGGGTAGCTACTGAAATCATTGTGAATTGATACCCCCCCTTTGCAAAGGAATTATTGACAAAGTTTATATGATTGACAAATATGGATCCTCGATCCATGTTGAGTTGTGTTCTCGCTTGTGTACGCTTTTGGGACCTCAGTCCTAGCATCAGTTACAAATTTGATGCTCATAAGAAAGTGTTAAGGGAGAATGAAGGTCGCTAGTTGCATAGCGCCACCCTTTGACAACGAGTTTCCACATACACTTAATCAGGTTGATGGAAGTCTGATAGTCATATATAACTCGACATATCACCTGGGTGGTAGCTGTGTATCTATACTCATATAGGTTTTAAATGAAACATTTTTTTGTCAATTTTTGATATTGTATCATGTTGGTGATGCTATGAGCATTGATGGTGAGTAATTTTATTGTTCATTTGCATTCGTTGAATGGTATATTTGAATCATTCATAAAGAATTTTGAACTTATTACCATTGTCATGTTTTTGTTTGAAAACATGCTGATTTATATGATGTTCCACTGTGAGTGCTACTACAACATGATTTGAAAATTTTATAAGAGAGTCTTCCCACTATTAGGGAAAGGAATACTACCACCTGAAAAACGGTGTGAAGTATCCTGGTTTGCACAAAAATATACCAGGGTATATCTCATCTTGATGTTTTCAACAATAAAAAACATGAAAAAGATTTGATATCTTCAGAAATTGCAAATCAAGTTGATTCCTTGAGAAGTTGTGAATGTAGTAGCAAGTGTGTCATTTAAAACACACAAGCGTGGATGACTAGTTGATTCAAACTATTTTGCTCCTCCTGAAAAGAAAGGACCAATCACAATCATTGAACGATAGTTCTCTCGAAGAAACTATCAAAGGTAGATCAAATTTCTTTGAATATAGTTCTCCTAATAAGAGAACGTCTCCGCAAAAGCTGTGAAACCTCAAAATGAGGGAATCTCCATAAGTCATGCGTGCAATAGAGAAATTTACAGTCGTAATATAATGATTGCTGGTGATACATTCAAGTACCCATTGATACTTCCATATATGATGTTGGTACTAACCACTATCTATACGGAGATGTTATCAAAGGAATAATTGGTTAAACTCGAAAGGAGTGATCCTAGTAGAATAACAGTTTTCTCGCTTAATTTTGGACTGCAACCGAACACTCGAGAATGTGAGCTTCATATGCCACAAATGTGTGTTTAGAGTCCTAACGCCCGATAATGTATATGCCTTATTGGCTACATATGGGAGTTTATGCAAAATGAGAAAAAATGAAATCAACTAATATGTGGCACGAAGTCTTTCACAGAAACTTGAGATGGTTTACAAAGAAACATATTCCCTGTTATAGATGCAATTACCTCTTTGATATTAATATGGTAGTCTTTCAAGGACTCACCATGCATATAATGGTTGTGGTTATTGCGTACACATCTGTATAGGAAACTAGATACAAATATCTACTGAAAGTCCCTTGAGGATTTCAGTCGTCAGCAGACAACCCATACTATATATATATATATATTAAGGATTAATCGAGCCTTGCATGGATTGAAATGATTTAGACGAATGTGGTTAATCGTCTAAACAAATGCTTACTGATACGGACATAATTTATACATATCTACAGCCTAATTTATATTTGCTAATACTTGATTTTGCGTTAATTCTATTATTTTTATACTTTTATAGGTAGCATCCATAAAAACCGGAAGTTACAAAGAAATTAACTACATGGTAATAATTGATGTATCAAGATCATTCGTTTTAGATTATATGCATAGGCTTTTACACCGGCAGTATTAGCTGGAGCCGCAATTGTCAAGTATTGTGACCACCGTTCAGGAGCCAAAGCTTCTCTTTGATGACTCGTGAAAAGAGGAAGTTGGGGCCAGGATCGTTAAGAAATCACTGGGTGGTCTTCAGTTCTGACACAGTCAAATAAAAAGTAAAGATAGGAAAAGAGTGAAAGTGAACACGTGATAGAGAGAAACTGAGGTTAGGCTGATGGTTGACGTCTGGCTCGGTTAAATGTGAAAAAAAGAGAATAGAGAAGTTAGCTTCTGATAAAGATGGGAGAAAGTCATGTGGGAGAGAAGTATAAAAGGTGAAGTAGGTTGTTAACTTTGGGGAGAGACCGAGGAGTAGCCTGACAGAAGGTTTGAGAGAGAAAAAAGGTTCGGTTGGAGGCTGGTTTTGGGGGCGTAATGAGAGGAGACAGAGTCTGATAGGATAAAGAGACGACTGGGTGATTGGCTGGTCTGTTTTTCTTTTTCCTATGAAGGCGTCGTTCGTCAATGTGGTTTAATCTTTATATTTTTCCAGATATTTATTTTAATGGGTTTTGAGAAATTTATAGTCATGTTCTGATTTGATTGTAACTAGAATTTTATGTTGAAACTATTTGGAGTTTAAGGCTAATTGAATTGATTTATACAACAATAGATTATTATGATTTGAATAAATTAATGATAATATGAGTTGTTGCTTCACCGGTTCTGTACAATACAGTAACTTTTGCATATAATTGTTAAGATCATAAATATATTTGTATTATTATTCGATTTTCCATGCTTGGGTTAAATCCTTTGATGGGGTATGCTTAGAATTGCAAGTATTATTTGTGAACCTACATTTAGTTTCATATAATTTTCTCGCTAACGCAATTTGATGGTGTATTCTGAGACTTTGAGCTTTTGATGCGCCATGCTTAGGGTGTCCCAGTGATATTTGCGACTCTAATACATATAATAGGTGATGTCGATTGAACAGACTAGAAAAATATTTAGGAATTATGTTTTATCTCAGTAATTGAATAGAAATAGTGGTGGATACTAGAAAACCATGGTTACCGATTCTCCCAGTGCATTTATATTATAGGATAGTTTATTTTTCTGTTATTATTTTTTTGAAAATCCCAAAAGTATTGTTTCTGGGTAGTCAATTAGAGATATTGATTGCAATATTTTCCCGTTCCCTGTGTGTTCGACCCGTATTTGCCGTTGTCTACATTGTAGACGTTGTACGATTGCGGTTATTATAAATAGACTCTTCAAAAATCATATCACTTATATTATCCAGGGATATGTGAACCATCTTATATGCTCATAAACTATGCATTTACTAGATTTGATGTATGCAACATCTACTTTATTGGAACTCCTGAAAAATTCTCCAAAGTACAACAATGCTTAAAGCAGGATTTCGAGATAAAAATCTCGGAAAAATAAGATCTCAATCTGTTGATTGAGAATTGTAGCTAGTGGTCCATAAATTCCACAAACCTTAACGGTTTAGACATATTTAAATGGACAAGCTAACACGGTTACAGTCATTCGATCTTTTAATTTTAAGAATGATCGGTTTACATCTCAACATAAATGAAATGATCACTCTGTGGTACGTGTTACACTAAAGATGTGTAAATGTTACAATAGATGAAGTATGCTATGGATACCTGATATTGGTTTTGTAATAAAAATATAAGTCTGGTTTTACCCAACACCAATATCGAGACATTGGTCCGAAGAAAAGTTACTCATCTTCGTGGTACCACTAAGCTTGATCTTTTGTATACAAGATCGCTAAATGTCTCCCTCAAAGAAAAAGTAATCAAATTTTTAACTTTTGATTTTTGAACAGGTTTGTTAAAACAACTAAATATTTTCCTAGCTAGTAGTCTGGTAGCAGAGGATATTTGTTCTTCCTTCGATTAATTACGGTTGTTCATACAAAACTAGTGGAGGATAAAAAGTTGACACAATCAGAAGATCATTAAGAAATTACACAAAAGAATATCAAACCAAGTTTTCTCGAGTAAAGGAAGCTACTGATGAAAACATTACAAGGTCCGTGATCTCTATGCAGTATTATCGAGAACAATAATCAACTGAGAAGGTTACTCATCAGGGGGGAGTAAAGTCGTGGAAGACTATGGATATTAGACACTTTGGACTTTTATGCTGTACTCTTTTTCCTTCGTCCTGGTTTTTGTCCCATTGGGTTTTTCCGGGCAAGATTTTAACGAGGCAACATCTGCGGGTCAATCATTTTTTTGAGTACTCATGTTTTCCTACGTTCATGTTTTGTCCCTTGAATTTTCCTGACGATGTTTTTAATGAGATAAGAATCTTAGAATGGTGATCGATCTAAAGAGATGTATATCCATAGAGTTTCTTGGGTGCGGTTATCAGATAATCACACGTATTATTTTGATCAGGTTTTTACCGCACAAGAAGTTTTCCTGGCCCACAAAGGAAAGAATTCGTGAAAGCGGCCACCCTTATTCGGATGCTCAAGTGTTCAGGTTTTTACAAGTGGTTTTCCTGGTGCAACTTAATTAAGAGGGGAGAAAACTCGTAACGACCACCATCACTTTGAAGTTTCAAATGTTCTACTCTTTTTTCTTCAATCATTTTTTATCCTGACGAATTTTTCTGATAAAATTTTTAACAAGATAACGGATTTTAAATGGTGGTCCAAAGAGGAGTGTTATGTAATGATAACATTAATGGGTAGTCCACCATTCGAGAACAATCTAGTCTCTTTCTGGAATAAGTTGACCCACCATGAAGACTATCTAGAGTTTTCCGATTAACTCTATTTTATCATGTAAAGATTGTACAATCGTAGACTGCCATATAGGCATACATGTGACAACATATGCTAATTTGTTAGCATGCACTATAGGCTATAAATAGCCATGGTTAGTCCGATGTAAAGTGAGATAATAAACGAAATGAAAAAGCTTTCTTTTTTTCCTCCATTTCTTATCTCGTACATATTTATCTGTGTATCACATCATATCATTTACCAACATACTAAACAGTCGATATTTTATAGGAAGAAAAAAAATGAATGATTTTTTTTAAACAATTATTTATTTATTTATTTATTTATTTCTTTTATTTATTTTTTGAAGCAGCAATAAATGATGGCCGCAGCTTATACATTGGAAGACTTGTATTTATACTTTTATGTAAGCTTTGGTCAACTAGACGAAAAGATTTTAAACTCCCGAAACCTTAATACTGCTACAAACTTTGTGAAGTTGGGCCGTAATAAAAGATCATGCTCTGAAACTTCAGGCCTTTAACATTGAACTCGGCCCAAACGCCTATGCAACTAGGCACTAGCAATTTGGATTGGGGATGGGATTATGATTTATGCTGTTAATGTTTACAAGTTTTTGATTAGTTGCCGATCGCTCACACAATACCATCATGAGCACGAACTTGATAGTCACGACAATCTGTCGTACCTGAATCGTAAACGCTCAACATCGACAACTTCCTTCAATGGGTTACAATTTGAGCCAATTATGAGTGTTCTTTTTCATGGATATGCGATTTTACGCATATTTATCGGGTTGATATCACCACGGTGTTTCTAGCATAAACAAGAAAAACAAATATACTCAAATTTAAAATCAAGAATACATATAAAAAATATAAAAACATTTTTAATCCAAACCAAACCAATAGACAATTTAAGACTGACTCCACATCCAAACATAAGACTGATGCTAGAACGATTGCATCACACACATACACGATAAAGGATAGCTATGATCAACGGGAATAACCACCCCCACTACTGGCAACTGTGTTACCACCAGCGTGTGACCTACCAACGGCGTCAGACACCTTCTCTTCCTCAATGTCTTCAGTTTCTCCGGTAGCCATCATTCTATTCTTTTTAAAGAAACAGAAAACTCCCGCCAATACAAGAAATGCTAGAAAAAACCCACCTACACTGACTGATACAGCGATTGCAGTCGTATGCTTATTCATAGAAGATGATGGGGGGGTGTAAATGATAGGTGGAGGTGCTGAAAAGGTGGGCGTTGGCGGTGTAATTGCGTAAACAGGTGGTATTGCTTCGTGCACTTCAGGTGGAGGTGCTGAATAACTAGGTGGTGTACTGTACCAAGGATGCGGCACAGTTGGCATTGGTGGTGTCACACCAGGCCATGATGGCAATGGTAATGGAGGTGCTACATATGGTTTTGGTAGTGGAGGTACTGCATATGGTGGGTAAACAGACTTACTTGATGGTGGTGGTGGAGGGGAATTTGAGTAACTATCTGCCAATATTCTAAACCTAGACATATCAAACTGAATTCCTGACTAGTATAAATTGATTTGTGAAGTTATGAAATTGATGCTGCATATCTTTGGGTTTTATAGTAGGAAATGGCCGTTGCTACAAAAATGTCTTATTAACACTTGGTTGGATGAAATAGGTGAACAGCAAAATCTTTTTCTAACAACTACCACTTGCAACAACTATTTTAGGCCTCTATTTTATATTATGCGATATGCGAAATAAGGCCAATCTAGTACTGATATGCTTAGCATTTTAGTAATTTTCAGTTTGCAGTGTATTTTGGTGGTCAAATAGAAAAACTGTGATAATTTAATTGAAAAGAGAATTGGTCTCGGTCATAAAACTTCATAATTCAGCTCAACACTTCAACTACCAAGAGCTACTTTAGGCTAGATTTGTGAGTTTGTGCTTGTCAATGTACAGCTTGTTTCGATTTCATAATATACGTACTGATCTTCCTTTTAATTAATTTTTCAATGCAAATGTGTATTAGGTGTAGGAGTATAAAAAGATTAAGAGTTGAACTTCTGCGTTGGTTTCCCTTTCAATCTCTTGCTGAAACACGTTTAATTTTATAATTGTTAATGGATACCGGTTTATTGGAGTGAATACTAAAATCCATATAAAATAAATTAGAAAAATAAGCTGACACCCCATTAGCAATGTTGTTCAATTTAGTCTATTAATTTCCTTTTAATACAAGTACTATTTTTATATGCAAACTACAAAAAAATGGGTTTAAGCGACTACTCGTTTTAAGTCGCTATAACCGTTATAGTGACTAAAAGTGGCACTCGCTCCGTTGGTTGCCGAAAGCCATGTATGTCAAAGTCTTGAGCGACCATGTAATCGCTCTAGTAATAAACCAACTAACCTAAAGCGAGTATTTTTCTCATTGCTTAACATTTAGACCAACTAACATGGAGCAAGTAAAATTGTGATCGTTTAACATCTAGACCAACCAATATAGCAAGTAAAATATCAATCGCCTCAGATATACCAATCATTCTAAAGCAAGTAAACTACTTACTTGATAGATACATGGAGCAACTCTTTCTGAAATTGCTTGGTTAAAGTTTTAAGCGATCAAATAATTTTACTCGCTAAAAGTGATTTCTGATTTTGACTGGCCTGAAGTTGGTTGCTCAAGGTTTTAAGCTATTAAACTACCTAGTTGCTAGATACATGGAACAACTTAACCTGAAGTTGCTTGGCTAAGATTTTAAGCGAGTAAACTATTTTTCTCGCTAAAAGCAATGAAGTTAGTTGCTTAAATTTTTAAACCGGCCTAAAATTAGTTGCTTAAAGTTTTTAAGATGTCAAATTTTTATGCTTGAATTTTCAAAGTTGCTTGCTTAAAGTTTTAAGCTATAAATTTGTATGCTTGTTAAACAGATTCTGCTCTTTTGTTATAGTCATCGATTTTGATGATCCCAATCACCGATTCCAATTTTTAAAATAAAAGTAATACTGAATAAATTATGAACTGATGTGATTTGGGATTACCCAATAAAATAACCGCAATCGCACGGCG
>JAJJMC010022854.1:496880-513511 GCA_023531435.1 Papaver californicum
CACTTAGCCACTGCGGTTATCCGGCAGTGTGAGGTTTTCAACGGGCACCACTGCGGTTATCCAGCAGCAGCTTCCCAGGAGGTCACCCATCCCTGGATTACTCCCGCCCGAGCACGCTTAACTGCAGAGCTTTTTGCTAACTCTGAGCCAGTTGTACTGAAAAGGCCTCGGTGTTAGGAAAGGACAAACCATTACTTATATTCCGTATCGGGTATTAATCACACCAATTGAGAAAATTCTTAAATTAAAAAAATGGAAACCTAATCTGATTTTATTAAGTGTAGATCTGAGATATATTTTTCGGGGTCCTTCTATTAATTTTTTAGTATGATGATTTAGTTGATTTTTATCGTAATTTATATTTTCCAGGCAAGGGTTGCTTACGTTCTAACCAGATATTTCTTAGGGTTTATTCAAAATTTTAGTTTTCTTTATTTTATTTTGATTTTTTCTTTCGTAGATACTTTAGGTTAATCTTGCATGTTCTTATTTTTTCGTAAAAGAAGGTTTTATGTTGTTGCACCATTTATAACTCAATTGCATGTTACATGGGTAGGCTTTATTGGTATGAAATATCACTAGGCTCACCGGATCTACAAATTATGCAGATAGGAGCGCACATCCTTAATCGCTATTTAATGATACCTCTTTATTTTCTGTATTATTACAATCTTAATTTATTTTAATCAAATGGTGGAGAATACAATGCTACAGAATGATAGGTTTGTAAAAAACGCATCTGGTGATACAACTCATTTTCTATTTACAGAGAAACACAAGGGATTGATGAAGGTTAGAGAGGAGTGGATAAGAGATTTATATACATCTTGCATGGTAGTATCTGCTCTAATAGCTAATGTTCTTGGTTGTTTATACATCAAGGTATTATGAAGAAGATTTCTTAAAATCCTTACCACAAAGACTAATAATAGGTCTTACAACACTGTTCATATCCATGACCAGCATATTGGTATCATTCGGAGCAGCTTTTACAACTATTCTTGGAAAACAATTTCATTGGGCTCCGAAAGTTGTATCGCTCTTCAGTTTTGTTCCAGTTCCTTAGTTTGGTTTTCTGAAGTTCTACTTATCGGCGTACAATTTTACGGAAACAAGACCATCGTATTTATTTGTTGATAGCGAAAGAGAAATGAATTATAAAAGAACATATCAAAACTGTGAGATTGATAAACAAATGAATGACTTTATTAGAAAACATTTGTGGATTCAAGTCATGAGAAACTTCGCTCATGCAGAAAATTGTATCTAATGTCAGCATTGTAAAAGGAATTATGTTTAATCACTTGCTCTTTTCAAAGTAATTAGATAATTTATTTCCCATTTATCTCCCTCATAAGCAGCAAGTCCATGTTGATTACCTGCAGTGTCTTGAATTATTACTCCAAGTGTTCTCTTATTACTTGATCTTGATATGTGTATATAAGTAAATTCTTAACATTCTATATAACAGAAAATAATTTTTAATACAAAGGGATGTGACAAGGGATAGTTGAGTGTTTCACCTTCTTTTATGACCTACGCTCACTTCGAGCCAAGCTGATTATTATTAGATAATCCTGAGATGTTAACCCTTACTTCAGGAGGTTGGACAATTTAAACACTAATGTAATAACAAAAATTGAAAGCATTAAGAGTTTCTGAAATTGGCACGCCATTGCAAATCATATTTAAAAACAAGTGAATTTTTACTCTCTTCTCATGATATATAAAACAAGAGGAGAAGCATAAGGCTAGTGCAGTTCAAATGTCATTCATTGCGTAGTCCAACGGTCATTGTTAACACTACGCGTAAAATAGTTGACGGTCAGGTAAAATAATTGTATATCACTAGAACAAGCTTATAGAATGCAACCTTAAACAATCACTTATATTCTTAAATCATGAATCTCTGTTATGTTCGGATTACACATATGAGAAATCCCTATAAAAGAAACTGGAATATGAATGCATAAAGAAACTCAACAACCTATAACATAAAAACAAATGCAATTCGCATAAGAGAAAGAAAACTGTGAAAGCTAAGTTTTTCTACCAATCCACTGGATTTGATTATAAAACAAGTTGGTGTCATTGAAGCCAATCTGCAATCTTGCTAAAATTTGGATAAAGTTCATTACGACGCACGCTTTCAATGTCATTCTCCAAACAATTAAAACCCACTTTAAGTTTTGAGTAGGATCTTTTCACATCCTTTCTCCATCTCCTCTGGACTTAAGTATTTCCAATACTATATACATTATAGGTTTCGCTTATAATTAAGAACTTAATGTTTTTTGAATAAATAATTTGTTGCTTTTTACAATATTTTTCACTTTTGATATATAAATAAGTATACAATTCATTGAACCCATACATCGTACGGATAAAAAACTAGTATATATGAGATGTAGTCATATCCTTAAATAAAGAACCTTGTAAGGGAAAAAACTCAATTAGTTAAAACACATTTAATATAAATAAGTTATTCCCTCCGTTTCAGCAAAAGTGTTAGTATCACTTTTTTATTTTAACCTAAAAATAGGCCAAAATAAAAAAATGATAGTAACACTTTTGTTAAAACGGAGGTAGTAATATTTTATTATTTTATAAAAATAAAAAAATATAACAGGTTCACGAATTTATTATAATTTAATAATTATTATTTTATTAGTTTAAATTAGTCATGTTCGGTTTCCTTTTAGACTAAAAAATTGTAAAAGGATAATTGAGTTCTATTTTTCATGGAGTCTACAATTATTTTCTAAATTAAAATCTGAATTTAATAAAAATGAGTTTTACCCATCACATTTTTTTTGGTCTTACAGAAATAGAATCTTCTTAGATAAAAGAATATTATTATAATAAAAATTTACCATTATTTTTAAATCTAAATTTTGAAAACAATAAATGTATTTATTTTTTAATCCCATTTTTAGCTAATTGAAAACAAAATCCGATCCAAACATTAATTTAATTAAATAATAATGGTTAGTTATGACAAACTAATATGATTGGTATGTGTTTTGCACATTTTTGAAAGGAATGTGCATAAAATCGAATTCTAATTCCAATATAAATTGGTTCTAGACTTTGTTTTTATGTTTTTATTTAAATTTTTGGGAAATAGTATTTTTTTTAGAAAGCATGAATTTCATTGATAGAAAAAAAAGGGACATAACATAATCATAATTGATTCTAACATGAGATTATAGTCTTAACAAACCCTTACACAATTAATCTACCCTAACACAAGATCATATCAAGAACCCTGTTCTCATTATCCTCCATATTCATCATACAGAATCAAACCTTCATTATCATACCAAATCCCTTTTAGAACAATAGATCCAGGTTAGTTGCATGTATAGTTATTCGAGCGCTTCTCGTGGACCATGATAAATCACCTTATACCTTCCTCGGTGACCGTTAAAGTTGAGGTGGAGAAAAATTATCACCCCTTTAGCTAAATTATGGACCACATATCCATTTCCTTTAACAACTTTAAATGGTTCAATTAAGAATTTTCTGTTTATAAGCCTAAATCCTTCATAATATAGGCGCAGAAATCTACAAAACCTAAAAAATATATATATACTAAATTCTAAGAAAAATAAATAAAAAGAAATCAAACTTATATTATAAAACTAGTGACAAATAACCAAGGTGAGCTTACCTACTATACAAAAACTCCTCATATATTTTTTTGTTAAAAATAAAAACCATTTGGAAATAATAAATTCAAAAACCCTATTTCTTTTAATAAGTGTTAATTATAGTTTTTAGTTTTTTTTAAATTTCCAAAAGTACCGTTCTATATATATAAAAACCGTTTTAAAAGGAAACAAAATTTCCTCTCATATTCTCTTCTTCTCTTCCAAAACATCTTATGCTCTTCGTCTGTTTTTCAAAGAAAATTTTCTGAATTTTTTTTCGATTCGTGTTTCAGGCATTTTCTCTTCTTTTCTTCTTCTCAATCACTAAAACCAAATCTTCTCTTCTTCTCAATCTTCTCCAAAAACGCAGCTCTCTTCGTTTAATTTGAGGAACAGAACACTAAAACCTAGTTCTCTTCGTTTTTGTTTCAGTTTTATCGAAGTACAGAAGACATAAACTCAGCTTCAGATTTTTTTTTTGTTATAGTTTAATCGAAGAACATCCTTTTTGTTTCAGTTTAATCGAACATCAGAAGATAAAAACTCATCAGATCTCGTTTTAATCGAAGAACAAAACACTAGTTACTAGTAGTTGAATCAACAATCAGGTAATTTTGATCTTTTTGATTTTGTTTGTGTTTTAATTTTCGAGTTTATATTTGTAAATTGATCATATTCTTATTCTGCTGAAGCATTTGTTTTAGTTGTTGAATACGAGTTTAGTTCTTTGTTGTTCTCATTCATCTGATACCAAAATTCAATTTTAATTTTAGAGTTTATGTTGATTATGAAACTCCTATCTATTTGTTTTTATGATTTCTTTTTGTTGATCTTCTTATTCAAGTCTATTGAATTTTCTTATGATGTTGTTGTTGTTGATATTCTTACTACTGAAACCTTTTTTGGTTTCATACTTTTGTCATGTAGATTAAAAAATTTGTTCTTGTTGTTTATGTTCTTATTCAAAAATATGTTGTTGTTGTTGTTGTTGTTGTTGATATTCTACTACTGAAACCTTTTTTGGTTTCATACTTTTATCCTGTAGATTAACAAATCTGTTGTTGTTGTTGTTTATGTTGTTATTCAAAAATATGTTGTTGTTGTTGATATTCTTACTACTGAAACCTTTTTTGGTTTTATACTTTTGTCCTGTAGATTAAAAAATTTGTTGTTGTTGTTTATGTTCTTATTCAAAAATATGTTGTTGTTGTTGTTGTTGTTGTTGTTGTTGATATTCTTACTACTGAAACCTTTTTTGGTTTCATACTTTTATCCTGTAGATTAACAAATATGTTCTTGTTGTTTATGTTGTTATTCAAAAATATGTTGTTGTTGTTTTTGATATTCTTACTACTGAAACCTTTTTTAGTTTCATACTTTTTCTTGTAGATTATGGAATCTGTTCTTGTGGTTATATCTCACAAAGAGGATACGTTATCGTTTCGTATTGGTATACAAGCATCTCCTTTTGATTTGAAGGGTAGTATATGTTCAAGGTGGTGTCAATTCTCTGTTCTTTCTATAAAAATTTTTCATATAGTTGGTGATCAGCAAAAGGTTATCGATTGTGATTTTTGATCTCCAATCGGTTGTTGTATTTACTGTTTTTAATAAGCTTCCATCTCTTGAGTTACACATAAGGGATAGAGATGACTATTATAGTTCTAATTCAGGAACTTCAGTAGTTATACCTTTTGAACAACGACGAAGTTCAGGAATTGTATCTTTTGAGAAGCCACGAAGTTTAGGAATTATACCTTTTGATCATGTAAGACTTACAAATTTAGTTGATTATGATGTCAGTAATAAAGTTAAAGAACCTTTGAAGTCTGCAATTTGGTTAGGCATTTTTCAGGGTGTCAATCAGGTGTTTACGGGAGGTGTTCAACAAGTTCGTTCTGATTTGTTGAAATATCATGCAGCATCTGGGTATTCATTCAAGATGAGAAGGAATGAGAAATTGAGGATTAGTGCATGTTGTTCTAAGAAGGAAGAAAAGAAATGTGAATGGCATATATATGTTGTTTCTATTGATGGTGTTGTAGGTAGTCCTTTTATTATCAAGGAGTTAAATAAGAAGCACACTTGTTGTGGTGGAGTTGTAAACAGACCACATGTGACGAATAAATTAATTATTAGCTTGATTCTTGAAGAGATTAAACAGAATCCAAAGAAGAAGACAAAAGATATTATGAATCAGTTTACAAGAGAATATGGCTTTGACATTAGTCGTTATTATGCATATGCAGGGAAGAAGCATGTATTCAATATTACATGGGGAGAGAATGAGAAATCATTTATGTATTTGAAATGGTATACCAACAAATTGACTGAAACCAATCCTGGATCTCATGTTGTTTTGGAAGTTGAAAATGGGACTCAAAAATTTCATAGATTGTTTATCTCTTTCGTTGCATGTATTCGTGGATTCAATTACTGTCGTCCTTTATTATTCCTTGATGCAGCCCATCTGAAGAGCAAATACCTTGGTCATATCATGGCAGCAACGGGTTTAACCGGTAATGACGGTAAGTTTTCTTAAACATTCTTTTTTAACAGTACTTTTTTCATCTTTGGTATGATGGAACCTTTTTTGGTTCCATCATTTTTTTTCATCTGGAATTTTTACTGAACGAAGAAACTGATGGAACCTTTTTTGGTTCCATCATTTTTTTCATCTGGAATTTTTACTGAACGAAGAAAATGATGAAACCTTTTTTGGTTCCATCATTTTTTTTCATCTGGAATTTTACTGAGCCAAATAAAATGATGTAACCTATTTTATCAAATGAGATCTTTTAAACATACAAACTGAAATGTTTTTTCCTATTCTGTTTCAGAAATTTATCCTTTAGCTTATGTTGTTGTTTCATCGGAGAATGACGCGAATTAGAAATGGTTTTTAGAGAATTTAAAATCTATCCTTTCTCCTCTGCGCAAAAAGCTTACTTTTGTGAGTGATCGAGGTACTGGTTTGGTAAATCAAATTCCTTCTGTATTCCCTGATTATGCTCATGGTTGGTGTTATTGGCATATGAAGAACAATATCAATACATACTTGCCTAAGGCCAATAAGGTTTATAATAATTATATGCTGGGATTGTTTGAAAAATGTGCATATGTTAATACACATACAAAATTTTCAGAGAACTGGGAGAAGTTGTTGCAGGTTAAAAATAAGAAGTTACAAGATTATCTGATTAGATCTCCTGTTGATAAATGGGCAAGTGTTTATTTCCCGGGTTGTCGTTATGGTAGGTTATGTTCGAATATAGCTGAGAGTTTCAATAGTTGGATCCTTTAAGAGAGAGAGAATCCTATAGTCATCATGGTTGATGAAATCAGAGTGAAGCTTATGAATCAAATGTGTGTACGTCGTGAGGAATGTGCAACCTTATTGAAGTGGCGAGAAACTTTATGTCCAGAATTTGAAATTGAGCTCTACAACAACAAGATGCACGGTCGTGAATACAATGTCACCAAGTCGTCGCAATATGTGTTTGAATTTCATTCGACGTTAACACAAAAGGTTGATTTGCAAAGAAGAACATGTTCTTGCAATCGTTAGCGAATTAACGGTTTCCCTTGTGCTCACGCTATCCGTTGTATCATGATAAATGAAGAAGATCATTACAAGTATGTCGAAGTCTACTTTACAGTAAAGTTCTACCGTGAATCGTATGCAAGAGCAATTAATCCTGTCCCTACAGTTGAAAAGCCTTTGATCGTCTCTCCAAAATCCGTTGTTCTTAGTCCTGATGCTCTACCACAACCAGGTCGTCCAAGAAAGAAGAAGAGAATTCCTAATACAGGTTCTGTTTCCAATAAGAAGATGAGAACTTGTGGTAGGTGCCATGTTTTGACTACCCATAACAGAAGGACATGCCCTGCAAATTAGATTTGTAGTCATTTCGACTACAATTCATTTTCATTTTTTGTTTAGACTAATATATTTTTCGATTTATACTTTTTTATAATTTTACAGTACAGTAGTTTCATGCTTTTTTATTTTTAGATTAAGTTTGTCAGAGTTATAAGCTTTTATTAATTTTTTGAACCTTAATAGTTTTTTATAGTTTATCACATGCTCCAGGTTTTTTTTTCATCTCTGATATGATGAAACCTTTTTTGGTTCCATCGTTTTTTTTTTCATCTGTAATTATTTTGAACGAAGAAAATGATGAAACCTTTTTTGGTTCCATCGTTTTTCTTCATCTGTAATTTTACTGAACTAAAAAAAATGATGTAACCTTTTTTGGTTCCATCGTTTTTCTTCATCTGTAATTTTTACTGAACGAAGAAAATGATGGAACCCTTTTTGGTTCTATCGTTTTTTTTCATCTGAAATTGTACTGAACCAAAGAAAATGATCAAGAAAATGATGGAACTTTTTTATCAAATGAGATCTTTTAAACATACAAACTGAGATGTTTTCAAAATATACAAATTTCAATGACTAAAACCTTTTATCCACTTAAACAACTCAGATTCAACTTCAATCCTCTCATCAAGTGATTAGTAAGTTAACAAGTATTCTTAAACAAAAACTAGAATCATTACATAATCATTAAAACTGTCAACTTTTAAGTTGAAACTTTGCCCTCATAGTCTTCAACTTTGTCAATGAGGATCTTGCATGCCATCTTTGGCCTCATATTCTGCACCTTTTGTTTGATATGCTCTTCAGATGAAAATTTTCCTTTCAAGAGGCTCTTCATGTAATAGCAAACATGAAGTCCACAATCATTCATGAAATTAACAAAACAAGATCTTTAAATTAAAAGATTGAAATGAAGATAATGAAGAGAAGATCTCTAAACACAAGTTCTTTTAAAGAACTTACACATCTTGTTGGCAACACAAAGGGTTGTTCAAAAAAAATTCATTTGATTGACTTAGTGGGTCTATAAAGAGCTTTGCAACATGTTGTTTGAATGCTGACACCAATCTTTCTTTCATGCTTTCTGCACTTTTGTTGCACTCATCTTTAGTTTCAGCTATCGAGTTATAGTGTGAGAATTCTCCAGTTTCATTATCAAAAGCTAGCAGAGTCCAGTGGTACGACTTTTCACTAAGTTTTGTCAGCAATTGAATGAATATGAATTCTGGAGTGTAGTCCATGTTGTCTATGAAAACTTCAATTGCAGAGTGACAACTTTGTCCGATTGAGTGCAGTGTCTGAAATTCAGTAAAAAATCAAAAATCATTTTCTAATTTGGTTTCAGAAAAAAACTTGTTTAAGAGAATTTAGAGGATACTTACATATATATATGTGCTTAGGAACACTGCTCTTTTGTACTTAAGAGTACCATCTGGGTTCAACTCTTTCTTTGGTATGTTTTTTTGCAATTTCAGCATGTAGAATTCAATCATCTCCCCGACGATTTCACCCTTTTCTTAGCAAGTTATCCAGATTCCTTCATGTTGTGTACAATGCAAGCTCTTTTTTCTCCCATGCCATGTCACTGTTGTTAAATAGTTGAAAAACAAGTTAATGGTTAAAGAAGAAGAAAAGAATATGAAAGAAATGTATTCTTTTTTGGTTCCAAAAAAATGATGGAACCTTTTTTGGTTTCAACACTGACATCATCACCAGATTGATGCCTTTAAGAGGGAGAATTTACAGTTGGAAGAGAATTAGAGATTGAAGAAGATGAATAAGAGAAATGAAAAAACTGAAAAGTATGAATGCCACTTACCTTTCATTATGCATTCTAAAATATCTGTACACGACCGGTTTCTGAGTTGAATCGAGTACCTGCATAATTTTCAAGTTGTCAAATGCTTTCAACTTCACCTCTTTTTTATCCGTTTGTTTCTTCTCCAACTGTTTTCTTCTTGTAACACAACTAATCTTTTTTCTTTGTTTCTTCTCAACATCCCCAGGTGTATAATCCTGCATCTTAGCAGGTGCTTGCATACTCCTTTTGTTTTTCCTCATTCTTGATATTATGTTGCTCACCTTTTGTTCGGGACTGACGTCTTCATGATCACTATCTTCTTTGTCACTTTCTTGACTTTGCGTCAATCCCAAGCCGAAATGAGGCATATCATCTTCAAACTCAATTACATCTTTTTCCATGTCTACAAATGAGTAGTAGCACATGCCTTGACTCTCTGGCTTTGATGTAAGACCCTTTGGATTTGAAGAAGAACTTTTCTTCAATGAGGCTTTTAATTCCACCTGCTCATCCACCTTGACATCTTCTATTGTGTTCGGAGTTAACTCCGAAACTTCTTCAATTACATTATCTTTAGCTTGCTTCCCTTTCTTGATTTCAGATTCAACTTCCTCAGCAAATTACAATTCTTCAATTGTGTTCGGAGTTAACTCCGAAACTTCTTCAATTACATTATCTGTAGCTTGCTTCCCTTTCTTGATTTCAGATTCAACTTCCTCAGCAAATTTCAATTCTTCAATTGTGTTCGGAGTTAACTCGGAAACCTCTTCAATTAGCTGTTGAACTTTTCCTTCAGAGGATGAAACCTTTTCTGGTTTCATCACTTGTTGCTCTTGAAATTTGCCTTCAGAGGATGGAACCTGCTATGGTTCCAACAAACAACCTTCAAAATATGAAATCAAACCTTGGATCTGAACTTCATTCTCTGAAACCTTTTCAGGTTCAATTGCATCATCTTCTTGTGTTTCTACTTCATTCTCCGAAACATTTTCAGGTTCCATTGCATCATCTTCCTGTGTTTCTACCTGCAAGATTTATTGAGTTCAAAAAAATCAGATTCATTTACAACAAACAAATCAAATCAAAGTAAATTATCACCTCAGCATCATTTTCAACAAAAAAATCCTTTTCTTGCTCAATCACAACAGTATCAGCATCATCTTCTTGTGTTTCTTCTTGTCGAAGAACCCTTTCTTTTTCTATCATGTCATCCACAATCAATATAGCTTTGTTTATCATTTCCTGCAACATTAACATATATAGCTTACACTAACTCAATAAATGAAACACAATATTAACCAGTGGAATAACACCTTACACTAACTAAATAATTTGAATTATGTTCACTTTTTCATATCAGCCATAATTTATCTCTTTCAAGATTTAACATATTGAGTTTAACATGTACGCAAACAGAGTCATAGAAGAAGATATGAAATATATTCCTGATTCGTTAGAAACTCAATATTAACTCACACAAATAAATAAAACAAGATTCAACATATCACCTCCACATGTTCTTCAGGTACCGTTTCTTCACGGTTTGAAACTGTTTCTCTTTCATCTCTTTTACGTTTCCTTCTCACATAAGTCTGCTTCACTGGTTGAAGAAAATGTTGTAACCTCTCCTCATCATCATATTTTGCTATTATTGATTGATCTTCTTCAGAGAGCCCATTGTTACCAACGGTTGTAAGTTTTTCAATCAACATTCTCGCCCACTTATATTTAGCCTTGTAATTTCCAGTTCCAACATTCTCTTCATTTGCAGGATTTTCATTTCCAACACCAATCATCTCTTCATTTACAGCACCAACATTTTCTTCATTTCCAGCAACAACATTCTCTTCACTTTCATCACCAACATTCTCTTAACTTTCAACACCAACATTCTCTTCATTTACAACACCAACAATCTCTTCACTTGCAGAACCAACATTCTCTTCATTTCCAACACCAACCTGGAGTTCAAGATCAATGTACTCTTCAACATGAATATCTTCTTCCTCTATGCGCTGTACCAAGCGTTCTTCTTGTTCAGTATATGGATACAAGAATGATCTTTTACGGTTACCCATATTCATCTGCAGAACACAATGAACATGATGGAACTTCTTTTTATTTTATTCGGAATAAGGTGTAATTAAATAAAGAATCGAACTTTTTTTATTGAAGCAAAAAAAAAGATGGAACCTTTTTTGGTTCCATCATTATTTTTCTTCTGGAATTGTACTGAATCAAAAAAAATGATGAAACCTTTTTTGGTTCCATCATTTTTTTTCATTTGGAATTGTACTGAACCAAAGAAAATAATGGAACCTTTTTTGGTTCCGTTCCATCATTTTTTTTCATCTGGAATTGTACTGAACCAAAGAAAATAATGGAACCTTTTTTGGTTCCATCATTTTTTTTCATCTGGAATTGTACTGAAGCAAAAAAAAAATTGATGGAACCTTTTTTGGTTCCATCATTTGTTTTCATCTGGAATTGTACTGAACCAAAGAAAATGATGGTAATTTTTACCCTTGAGAAAATTTCTGGTTTATTGCTAAGATCATCCAAATTGTTCATCAATGCCTTACATATTCCATCTAGGTCCCATGTAGCGAACCTTGCGTACATCTCGGTACCAGCCTGTCTTAAGGTGATGTTTGTCATCTCGGCAAACCAATACTGGAAAAAAAAAATACACAACATTCAAATTTGTAATCAAACTTGGGAAAAATAAAAAACAAGCAACTTATGAATCAAAATAAATAAAAATTAACTTACCAATGGGTAAATTACGCAACCAGATACATCATCAACTTGATCGGATTTTCTTATGGACTCAATAAGATGCTCATGGAAAACATCTGGCCAACACACCTTATTCATCTCAAAATACTTGGTATAAATATTTTGAAGTCAGATTCTTCCCACCTTTGTTTGGTACAAAAATTGATACCAAGAGATAGAGGATGAATAACTTGACGAAGTCTTCAGCTTTGGTTTCATCCGCTGTTGTTTCCATCATGGCTCTGACAATATCAGTTTTCCTCATCTTCTTAGCTCCTTTAAAATACTCAACTTGAAACATGTTCACCTTTTTCTTCAGCTCAACATCTTTGTGTACATCTACATTCTTCATCATTTGTAGACCAAAAATGACAGCGAACTGTTCAGGTGTTGTCTGTAGTATCATATTCCTTGCTCTCATCAATTTGAAACAATCTGGTTTATCACCCTTGACACTTGTATAAAATGACCCTAAGATCATCTGAAATGCTCTTGTCCTTTTCTTTAATTTTTCTTCTTGAAGGGTACCATCGAAGAACGGTTTGAAGAAACGCCAGAATGGACAAGAAACAAGTGCCTTCATATGTTTTTCTTTAGTTTGTATCAATGCTTTTATCTTTGGTGCCTCTGTACAAAAATATTGCAACGAGCACCTATATGGTTCTGGTAAAAAAAAATTCCCTGTTACAGAATAAGTAAAATATAAGCACAAACATAACTTGTCCCAACCATACACAAAATATGAAGAAACCAAATTTGGTTCCATCAAAACATCCATTAAGTAAAAAAAACACTAACACTGTTGGTCACAACCATACACAGAATAGGATGAAGCCTTTTTGGGTTCCATCAAAATATGCAATTACTAAAAAACACCAACATTGTTGGTCACAAACATACACAGAATAGGATGAAACCTTTTTTGGTTCCATCAAAACATGCATTTACTAAAAAACACTAACTTTGTTGGTCACAACCATATACAGAATAGGATGAAACATTTGTTGGTTCCATCACAATACGCATTAAGTAAAAAAACACTAACTCTGTTAGTCACAACCATACACAGAATATGATGAAACCTTTTTTGGTTCCATCAAAACATGCATGAAGTAAAAAAACACTAACTCTGTTGGTCACAACCATACACATAGTAGAATGAAACCTTTTTTGGTTCCATCACAATACCCATTTAGTAAAAAACACCAACACTGTTGGCCACAACCATACACAGAATATGATGAAACCCTTTTTGGTTCCATCATAATAAAATTAGGTTTAAAAAGATGAAACCTAAACGTTGCTACAAACAAATGAAACCTAGATGAAAATCAGTGAAACCTAGTTTCAGAAAAATGTAACTGAAACCTAACTATGAAACCTGTAATTTCGAAAGAGATGAAACCTTATTAACCAAATACATCGATGAAACCAAAATCGCGAAACTAAAAATCATAAACATGCATAATATGATGAAAGCTTATTAACCAAATGCATTTTTATTTTCAACCATAAACAATCACAGAATATGATGAAACCATAAACTTCGATTTACCTTTTGTAGATTCTTGTTTCTTAACTGGTTTATTGAGTTTTTTCTTCATCTTCTTGTCTTGTTTCTTCACCATGTTTAATGATCTTCAGTGATTTTTCTTAGGTTTAAACTGTGACAGATTTGAATAGAAACTTCAGGTAGATTATGATGAGTTAAAAGTAGAAAACTCAATTCTACTATTGATGATCAACAATCGTTTTAGAATCAGAAATTTAGGTTGATGACGACTCAAATTCTACTGTTGATGATGATTTTTGTTCAGGGAGATTAATGAGATGATTTTTGATATGGATCATGATGACGATGATGTTGGTTCAGGAGTTTTTCTGTGATGATTTTGAAACGGTGAACGGTTTGATTTTGGAAGTTGTAGAAGATAGAAGTTAAAAGGGAAATAATGACTTCCTTCAATTTTGGGCGTTAATGAAGGTGGGCGTGCGTAGGTAAGTAAGTTGTGCGTGAGCAGTTAATGAAGTTGGGCTGAATTATAAGTGAGGGTAATATGGACAGTTGGTTTATAATGAGTTTTTTGTGTCAAATTTATTTTGTTCGGTTTTATGTAGTTGGATAGTGACACATTTGGACTTATAACCCACGACCTGTTTATATTATCACTTTCTTACCTTAAACTCCTCGAGATTTTGGGTAGGATGCCCAGAACTGTTCTCACTGCGGGTAAAAACTTAACACCGCTATTTTTATTCCTAGCATCAAAATTTATGAACTTAGGATTGACTCGCCAGAAAATCGAGGCAGAAGCGGGACATCGTAGTGGTAGCCCAGCAAACGCCTCACGACCCTATTTATCAATTAAAATATACACGGACAAAACACAAATAGTGGATAAAGTTGTTCATGATAAGCAGTGATCAATTATTTGAACGAATTAATATTTCGCTTCATTTTATCTTCATTCAATTCAATATAACGATGTCGATGAGAACTAGAATTCTTAAAGTACAATCTATTTGGTTTTCAATTTTCTCTTAGTAAAAAACACAAATACATCATGGGTGACAATCCACCCTCAACAAACATTCATTCCACTGAATCAAAAAACTAAACCTAGTCTTTCATATCTTTCATTAATTCATTTTAGGTTTCAGTAATCAATTAGAATTTTGCCACAACACATAATCCTTCATGTGACCATCAATTAGAATCAGAAAATATCAGGGGGACAAAAATTAAAATGAAACCAGCAACAAAAAAACTCTAAATTGACAAACTAAAATAAAGGTTACAAATAATCATTACATTTAATTTACGAGTTGGACATCAATTGATTTAGAATTTTGTCCACAAGCTTCAACAAGATGTCAATTAAAATGAAAATAAGGGTTCGATTTGTTAGAACTTGTAACTTACAGTAATTTGGAATACCCTTAGAAACTTTATAAAGTTCTAATACACCCGATGAATGGTTATGGAAGGCAAACTAAAATTTTTATTCAGTTAACAACATCAAAATTGGGTTTGGTACGGGCCTAACTTATCCAGCTACCGGGCTAAGACTAGAAATCAACCTAATATCTATACTAAAAAAAATTCTGATCAAATTAAAAGTCGGGCTAAATTCTTAGTTAACCCCTTTCTAGATCCGTCCTTAAATTAATTTAGTATTAATGCATATAATATACTTACTAAGATAATATAAATACATTATCGAGTTGTGTCATTATAATATGTAAAAACATGACACAAAACATGGCACAAAATTAGTGACAGAGCAACCCAATACGATGGAGTTGTCTACACCATATCTACATCACCACTAGTTTTTATCTTAGCTAGTAATTTAAGGATATTTATGTAATCTAACTTGTATCCCTTTCTCCTATAAAAGAGAACAGGATTTAGGTTAGAGGGTCGAGGCTCTTTTCCTCTTCTCCACTCTCTAGCTTACTTGGAACTTTACTATAGTCTATGGTTGGTTATGTTTGAAGTGAAAAATTAGTTCCAAATGCTTCTATTTATAGTTATAATTGTATTCAATGGCCTTTGTTTCAAACTCCCACTATCACCAACTTCAATGGTCTTCGCAATAAGTTTCTTATTAGGTTTACGGCTGAAGCAGATTTTACTACAGTTGATGAAAATGGTCATGATATGTTTGTGGTTTTCTAATTGTGCTCCGGGTTATTCCTTTATCTGGATGACCTTGCAACTGTCTTACTATTTTCACTGAAAAATTTATATCTCTTATTCTATGAAATGTTCCAAATTAATGCACTGAGTTTGGAGATTTGAGGAAGTTAACCTTTAATCTCAGAGAACTTCTCTAATCCAACAACCTATATGGCAATCATCCTCTTAAGAAGAATGTCAAAGTTCGTGTTCTGATTTCGGTCCAAAAACCACTTCCTACTGGCATCCCACTTGTTAAAAAAAGAAGGATTGCTCAGTTTTTAATTGAATCTTGTTATTTGATGGTTCCTAGGTTCTTTTGTTTTTCATGTTGTATTATTGATCACAACAACACTGTGTCCTAAGTCGAAGTCTCTTATAACTGAAAAGAAGAGGGTACCTCGTACACCACTAACTTTTTTATTCATGAACTTGTATGGACAATTCCTTGTACGATCCCCTGATGAGGAGAAAACTCTTGCTGAAGGTGTTTATATCGAACCAACTCTTTCTAAGCCTCCCAAATGAGTTCAACAAGGTTATTCAAACTCATGTTTATTTGTGCACCTCTATCGAGAGATAACCACACAAACATTAAATTCCAATTTAGAGACATTATTAAGATAAACCTATGCAACTCACCGGAGAGTGGATATATACATAATTTCAATAATTATTCAAGGAACAAATATATAACCGATAAGTAGACTCCAAATACTGAAGATCTAGCTAGGTATACACCGTGGAGACAACAACGCATCAAAAATGCTTAATGAGAGACTAAATATTGATATATATATATATATATATATATATATATATATATATATATATATA
>JAJJMC010022854.1:513521-527113 GCA_023531435.1 Papaver californicum
ATATATATATATATATATATATATATATATATATATATATATATATAAGTCGTGGAATATGACACTAGAACATATTCAAGTCGTTTTATACTAGTAAAGAATCTATCTAGGAGTTCGGTATTCAAGAACACGGTTTAGGAAGGAGTGGCACAAGAGCAAATTCTGAATATTCAGAGAACAATTGGGATAAATTTTAACAAGAATCAGTTGTTTTCTGAAAATACAATAATTAATGGATATTTAATAAAAAAGTAGGTACTAAGTCATACAATATATATATATATAGATACTAAGATTTCAGCTGAGTGAAGCTCTATCCCATAGATGTATATATATATATATATAGAAAGAGGATCAGGGAGCACCTCTTACCATTGGTAAACTATATATTCTTAATTTCCTTATAAAATCAAGATCATATATACAGACTATATATTTTTTGGTAAGAGACCATAGACGAATTTACAATTCTCGTTTGTGGTAAAAAGCCACTATCAACAACTCTGAAACATAAATCTTTCAAACCTTAAAAGCGTCATTACTCCTGATCCTGCCCAAAACTCTCCCTAAGCTTTTCTTCTCTTTTATCTACTAACCTCTTATTAGTTTTTTATTTCTAAATCTATAATAATTTCAATAATAGTTTTTAGGTTTAAATTCGGTTTTAGATTTGGGTTTGTTTTTTGGGGGGGTTTCGTTTGCTTTTCTTTAATCTAATGAAGAGGTTGTCCAAGTGTAAGAAGATGTTTCTCTATGATAGAGGAACTTCAACTACAACTGCAACTTGAACAACATCAACACCATTAATAGAAAAAAGAGCAACTTCACATTAGCATCATCAAGATCGTCTTCAACATCATCTAAGCAGACAACATCTTCAAGGAGATCAACAACTCTATCAGCAAGAACTTTAGCAAAGATACCAGCAAAAGAGAAAAACAGAAGGTTGATTATGATGACAACTCAGATAGATTCCTCCCAAAAGATAACAGATTTTGATTATCTTTGTCACCTGTGTTACTGTATGTTTGAAAAAACTCTTGGAAAATGGTTAGATCTATGGATCCTAATATACCTAAGTCATTTGTGTTACTATGATTACGAAAAATTCTTGAGAAATGGTTGGATCTATGGATATTAACATCTCACTGGTTGTATACTTCTTAACTGGTTTGGATGTGTTATATTTAGTCTAAATCATGTCGTTCAAACCTGGCACGCTACTAAGGAATCAGTGCGGAATGGTTAGATTGACCTGTAAAATTTGTTCAATAACTATGATGTTAAGTGTCTTGAATGTGTATGTATTTATTCTGTAAACTATGATATTAAGTGTCTTCAATGTGTATGTTGTGTATTTGATTATTTTAGGTCTGCTGAAAACTCCATTCTCGAATTGTGGTAATATTAATGCTTACTCTAGGCAGGGTTGCCTCATTTTTAGGAAAATAAATAAATCTCAATTAGAAATGGGAAATGATCCAATAACATGGTTAGAATGACATTATCTTAATATTTTATCATCATTTTTCTTTTAAAAGCTAAACGACAATGAGTTTAAAGCTAATTTTTTGATGATATGTTCTTCTTATCTTCCTACTATAAAAATAAGCGCATACCGAGATATAAAACCTCACCATCTAATTTAGCTTTTATAAAAAAATGACAACAAAATAACAAGATAATATCATTCTAACCATGTCATTGGATCCTTCCCTATTAAAAATATGGGGTTAAAGGTGTTTACTCATATTAGATTATGCAAATTAGAACTTACCCTTAATTTTTTTATTGGAATTTACCCACATTTTGAAAATTCTAATCCTTCGATGAATTTGAATATGCAAAAAGCTATTTTTGTTTACCTATTTACTTGGGGTTAAAGGTGTTTACCCATATTAGATTCTGCAAATTAAAATTTACCCATCAATCTTTTCGAAATTTGAATTTATCCATATTTTGAAAATTCTAATCCATTCAATGAATTTGAATATGCAAAATGCCTTTTTTGTTTACCTATTTACTACTTGCCATTTTCAAAATTTCAAATAAAAAATACAGATTTGTTTAATATTATCTAATTAGGAATTATACTAGCTTAGTTTTAGGATTATTTGTTTGAGATATGTTGACCCGGTTATATGGAAAATTTGAATAAGCATATATTCAATTTGCTAAAATCTAGGTTTTGCACGGAAGAATTTGTATGAGAGAAATATATATATCAGTTTTTCATTCTTCATAATTCAATACAATAGGCTCTTTACAGTAGTAGTTTTATTGCATAATCAAATTCCTTTTTGCAAAATTAGATTTAGTTTTTGCATAATCAGATCGCTTATCAATTTATTTAATTCTTGTATAAATATATATTGATATTGATAAATCGCTGCTGCTTGAATCAGGATCTGAAGAAAAGATAAAAAAAAATGGATATTTAATCGTTGGTACCCGATAAATGATCAATATCTAGGAATAGTATTCAACATTCAAAAAATTAAGGGATGATACCTGGACCGTCAATTGACCGTCAAAGTTAGACTTTGACTAAAGAATTTTCTATTTTTCTATTTTTTAATTATTTTTTTATTAATAGTTAAAAGACTTAACTATTATAAATTATTTTTTTATTAATAGTATTTTACTATTAATAAAAAATAATTTATATTTATTTTTTGAAAATAAAAAAATAAAAAAATTAGACTTAGTTTTTTTTAATAGTTAATAGTTAAATGAATTAACTATTTTAATTATTTTTTATAACAGTCTTTTACTATTATTAAAAAATAATTTATTTTTATTTTTATTATAAAATAGAAAAAGAGAATTAGATTTAACTTTTTCTGATGGTTAATAGTTAAAAGACTTAACTATTATAGTTTTTTTTATAATAGTCTTTTACTATTAATAAAAAAATAATTTATAAAATAAAAAATAAAAAAAATTAGACTTAACTTATTTTTTTTAATAGTTAATAGTTAGAAGATTTACCTACAATATTTTTTTTTATAAATGGTAAATAATATTAACAAAAAAATAATTTATAAGTATTTTTATTTTATAATTATTTTTTGTTATAAAACAAATAAAAAAATTAGACTTAACTTATTTTTTAACTATAAATAAAAAATAATTAGAAATAAAAAAATAAAAATTGTTTGGTCAAAGTCTGACTTTGACAGTAAACTGATAATCCAAGTATCATCCCTTAATTTTTTGAATATTGGATACTATTTCTAGGTGTTGGTCTTTTGTCGGGTACCAACGATCAAATATCCCTTTTTTTACCTTATAGATGCTCCAACAACCCTTGTCACTTCATCAAAGACAAAATGTCCAATGCCGAGCTAGATTAATGAAAACCTCGTTGCTAAAATTTATTTTTCATGTTTTATACAAGTTATATAACACCAGATGATTCAACAAACCATGATAGTAGAAATGAAGGAAAGAAATTTTCTTGAAAGAAATTTTCTTGAAAGAAATTAGCATGCTTGGTTAGAATTTTTTTGTTTTTAGACATTTATGGTTTGCATAAATTGAAAGTTTAAATGTTCAAACCATTTCAGATTATGGTTTGCAGAAATGAAAGTTTATAGGATTATTTAGACTTTAGTACCCAATTTTATAACCAAAGTTATATTTCATACCTAGAAAGTTTAATATTAGAGTTTACTACCCAGGATTATTGTTGACTGTGACCGTTACCAAAATAATTTTAACTTTAATTAATTTATATTTAGTTAATGGTGTTAGTTAGTATTAGCACGTGACTCTAAAATATTTTTCTCTTAAGCATTTCTACAAACAAAAATAGTTCAATCTTCACAATCACAACAACTAAAGTAAATTCAATTTATACTCAACTATCATAGCATAAACATAGCAAATGGATATAAAACTACATAAAATCGAATATGGAAACACGAGAACTAAGATTATTATTCCGTGTTTAATTTTTGATATCATTTGTGTGTATAGTATACAATTAAATGGAGTAGAAGGCTTTGGAGAGGAAGAGTACTGGAAGTGGGAGGATGAAGTACTTGCGTAATGTTCTTCGTAGATTCAAGAGTGGTTTCAGAAAAGATATACTCAAGATTCTACTAATCAAATTCTACAAATTTTTATCATTCTTCTTTGCAATTACCCACCTCTTGCATCATCTTCGTTATATTTTCCCTCTCTCTAATTTCCTCTTCATATACTTCGTCTCCATACATCATCTCTATCAATTGTTCACTTATCTTCTTCTGCCCCACCTCTCCCTCCTGAAAAGCCATCAACCACCTATCCAAAAACGGCCCACAAAAACCTGCCACCGCAGTCTCCCCATCACCTGATGTATTCTTCCTCTTTTCTTCTCTATCTCTATCACTAATCGAAACCCTGTTCCCATCGCCGTCAGTTCGGCATGGGAGAAAACAATTCAAATCAGCTCCAAGAGACCTCAAAGTTTCACAGATTACAAGTGGGAAATGAACCCATCTAAGTTGAGAGAAGGAATTTTGACATTCAATAGACATTTAGATATACCGAAGGAAAAAAATTGAAAAAAAATAGGTATATTTTGAGGAAGAAGAATGGCAAAGTTAGTAAATATATCAAAACCTCAATTTTAATTGGTCATTTTCATAAATTGGTCATTTTCGTATTTAACCAGTTTTTATAACTGTCTATACGGTCAACTAGAATCCTGGATACCAAACTCCAATATTAAACTTTCTAGATACCAAATACAAATTTAATCATAAAATTGGTACCAAAATTTAAATAACCAAATACAACTTTAATCATAAAATTGGTACCAAAATTTAAATAACCCAAGTTTATATGTAGTCTAATCTTTAGACAAGCGTCTTTGCTAGCTATATTGGGGCTTTCATTGTAACATCTAATACTAAAATATGCAATATAATCTCTGTAAAGTATCTTTGCTAACTATCCTGGAGCAAAAAAAGAAGTTCTTACTATTAAACTCTGACTGATGTTCTCTTCATACATAGGCGAAAAGCCAATAGACGATGTGGTACTTAAGACTGTGTATAGGATCGGGACCAGCTTGACCACTTCAATTCTTATTGTTGGCAGAACAAAATCCTACACAGATGTCAAAACGCAACTAATCTCCTTGACAATTTTCTCCGTGTCCTAGTTAGACTTCATGTGGCGTGCATTAACTTAATGAAATTGTTGTTAACAGTAGTATTATCACTCTTCCTATATAGGCAATTCATTTTCAACGGGTCCATGACTCCATGAGTATATAGTACTTATAGTTATTTGTGGGATTGCTAGCTCTGAAACATGCGCATAATGTCATAACAGGCAGCGCATTTTAGTTTTATATATCATCAACCTTTGTGCAGTCAAGTTTTTGACATTTATTTCATAGACCAAATCGAAGTCCTAGTTTGAAATCGTTGGATAAGACTTGATTTGTTGCACTGTCCAGTCTATGGCCCCCTCCTCTTTTCGTCTTTCCAAGCCACTATAAATATGAATCCTCTTACACAATTTTATTCACAACCAAAAAAATTAAGATAATCGCAACAAAAAATCTCTCCATTACCTTCCCACTCTTTCTTACAGCTGTTGTTTCCATTGTAAGTGCCCAACAATGTGGGCGTCAAGCTGGTGGTCAGACTTGTCAAGGAAACTTATGCTGTAGTCAATACGGTTACTGTGGTGATACTAATGACCAATGTTTACCATCCAATAACTGTCAAGAGTAAATGCACCAGTAATTTGTTCTGAAGCCTAACGGCGAAAATTCATTTGCAATATGTGTAAATATTAGCCTGCACTCTGCGGAAGATACTTATCTTCCGTATATATATTTTTAAAGAACCCTGTTATTGGGACTGTAAACCTTGGTTCATAGGGGCTTAGAACATAATAAAATAAGGTCATCTTAAATCCAACTCAAAAATCCTGTATCTTAATATATTATATTATACCTAGACTGCTCATAGATTAATTAGTACTAATGAGATTAATTAGCTAATTTAAAAAGATTAGTGATTGATTAGATTTCTGATACGATTTTACTTTACGATTTGAGAATCAAAATTAAAATTAGAACCAAAATCAAACTTAGCCTACGGCTGAGAAACGATGAACTCCCAGCCGTAAGATACAGATACGGCTGGTTAATGCATACAACCCAGTCATAAATTGGTGTATACGGTTAGGTTCGCGGATATCGATCCAGCCATAGGAGGAACTTACAGTTAGGTTTTTTATTAAACCCGTCCGTAGAACAAACTATCTGAGTAGTCTACGGTTGGGTTTGGTGCTCGAGCCAGCCGTAAGTATTAGTTACGACTGGGTTCTGTGGTATACCCAGCCGTAACTGACCCTGAATGTGTTTGATTTTTTCAAAGTAGTTGAGGTTGAACACTAATACTCATTGATTGACGCTAAAAAGGAAATTTTATAACATTTTTCATTAAAGGGAATGACATTACAATAAGGGAAAAGACATAAAGTAGAAACTAATGTTACATGATAAGTTAAACATTGAAATACGAGTCCATTTCCATCAAAACATCATAGAACTCTTGATTCCTAAATTTTTCTTCAAAGAAATCCTTATAACGGGTACTCGAAATTTTCATAGCAGAGTTGAAATGAGCTTAGTGAAGTTATATTTTCGTCATTGTAGATGGTAGGATACATCCTCCTTGTTTCCAACGTAATCGATCTAAAAATTTCACATCGACTATAGAGTAATTTGAATCTTTCCATGATGCTTTGGTATGATCTTCCATTTCGATTGTCGTATAATATGATAAAAATTATGAAGACACATAACCAGAAACTATCCGAGGGTTGATTTAGGTTGATGTTCATCTCTTGATCATTTTGTGTTATAGTCGACCATGCACGAGCTATGGCGACATCTTCTCTAGTTGTAAACCTAGCAGCCATGGGTTTGTTTTTTTGGATTATGAATAAATGAGAAGTATTTGTTGAGAAGAGAAACAATTTTAGAGCAGAATTAAATAGGAGGTGTGTTTCTTGAGAAGAGAGTGTGCTATATTTATTGATGAAAGAAATTTTGAAAAATCCAGCCGTTGGGTAATAATTGTACAGATTTTCCTTGGAAAATATAGCCTTTTTAGGGAATGTTAGTTGTTTAGGGCTAGGAAGTGGGTGTGACGACCTACCCGTAGACATGCCTCAGGTTCACTTACGGCTAGGTTAATACACAAAACTCAGGGTGGCTTACAGCTAGGTCAGTTTACAAAGCTAGCCGTAATCCACAAATTAGGTTCATACGGTTGGGTTTTCTAATAATCCCAACCGTAAAACTAACATAAATTCCAAAACACCTAGATTTACGGTCAGGTTTGTTAGCTGTATAATCAACTCAGGGCCACTTACAGCCAGATTTGAAGATGAAGCTGGTCGCAATTATGAGATAATTGAAAGAATGTCATATTACGGTTAGGTTTTCAACACTCGACCTGGCCGTAAGTGACTCTGAATTTTCATTTTTACTAAATTTTGTGATGTTTTGCATTGTTTTTCTAAATCAATAATCATTCATTCAAACTAAATTCAATAACTATAGAAATATATCATTCAAATCCATTAACTCCATAAATTCAAACATACCTAAATATTCATAAATCCATAAATCCATAAACAAAGAAAGTACTAAATATCCATACTCGCAACAACATAAGAAAAAAAAAATTCAACCTCGACCTCTCCCTTTTGGTTTAACACGATCTCCACCTCGACCTTTACCTTGAGGTTGGTCTTGAACAATATCTTCATTTGAGCCTAAGCTAGATGAAGAACCAGTGGGAGTACGAGTAGGTGTTTCATAGTTACCGTATTCAGACCTATCTCTCTTGGAACCCCTCGTCTCTTCGTCATCGTTGTACCGATAGAGATGTGCAGAGTCAGGGTCAGGTAGTTTTTCAATCTTACCTCACAGTCGTCTTTTTTCGTCAATCCTCAACACCGAACCTCCATCAATGCAATGGTTCATGTCCTTCACCAACCACTTAGCTCGCTCGACCTATTTTGGAATACCAAATTGTCTAAATTTTAAATATTTATACAAAATTTGAAAAATTAATATAATAAAAAATAAAATAGTATACGACCACCATAAGAAATCTCTCCTTCTAATAACTTTCTCCCTTCGATGAACTTGGATGATCCACAATATTGTCGAAATATGTTATCGCTTCCGCATCCATATTGAGCACACAAGGATGACCCCATCTGTTAAACCATGTCAAGTACTTATCCTCGGCTAGTTTTGTGCCATGAAAGTGTTCATACCCATTCACATCAACTTGGTAGGGGGCTTGAATGCGACCGTTCCAATCGTCGATACACGGGACAGGGTTGTAGACCAATCCAACATTATTAACCAAGAGCCTAGAGTTTTATGTCCACTTTAAAGTGTTCATCTTCATCGCGAAAAATTCTTTGCACAACTCTAATTTGACGTAGATTACTACGAGGGTTGTAAATGACATACCATATTGGATGAAAGAATGGTCCGTTGTAGGTCGACGCATCCGTAAATTCACGAGCATCATGACCATTTTTATCAAGCCTACAGTACGGGTCAAACTCCACATCGTTAAAAGTCAGAGCGTACAATTGACCCCTCATCTCAACCATCTTACCCTCTTTCGCCTTCTTCTGATTTCTTGTGAATTGATATCTGCTTCCTATTGGAGTTGGGAAACGCCAAATTTTATCCTCCATTGGTCTCGTCAAGGTAAGAAAATGGTCGTAAACCCATGAGTGCACAAAAAGAAAGTTTATATTAAACGCAAATCAATTTAAAAACTGAACAAATATTGGAGATGTAATACAAACATTACCTGGAGAAAGACAAGATTTTTTGTTTGATTCCACCTTGAAGCTTTACCAAGACTCTCTAGCAAAAAATAAAGGGTTGTAATGCCCCACGAATAATCAGCTACCTTGTTCAACTCCGGATCAAGACTGAGATGTTGTAAGAGTTGTAGATATCAAGCGTTCACTCAGTTACCCGTAAGATCAGGGAAAATAATGGTGCCAAGTGCGTACAACAAGTAAGTTGTAGCTGGACATTTAACCATTGCAGCATCCATCTCCCTATCCTTGGAATTATGGAACTTAGCCCTCAGACGACTCAAAATTATCTTTCTTTCCATGGATGGCACAGCCATTGCACCATCCTTATCCTTCCTCCTTCTGTTGTCGAACTCATCCTGTCCCTTCGGCCTTTCTCCGGCTCCAACCTCAAACTCTTCTTGGGATTCAGTCTTGTCCCGTCCAAGACATGCTTCAGCCAACTTAAAAAGATCTTTAAAAGAAAGAGAGTTGTCGAAACCCTCATGCATGGCTTTTCCATCAACGGACAAGCCTGTAATTTGGAGAGCATCGTCCGGAGTGATAGTCATCTCGCCTACTGGAAGATGAAAAGTATTTATCTCGGTAAAATACTTGTCCCTGAAAGAGCAAATTGTAAATCGTACTGCTTCTGCGCAGTGACTATTGCAGGCCATAATCCCCAAGCTTGTACAAGGACTACCACTGCATCGCTCCCATTATCCAATGGACAAAAACTCGCCCTCTGGTGTTTGAGTTTCGGGACCGCTATGGTATGATCCTACATAAACAATAAAATAAATATTAATAATAATACATAAAGATTTATCTTTAGATTAAATTAGATTAGATTAGATTATTACCAACGCCGAACAGAACCTTGCCACCCATGAATGTTGGTAACCAAATAAGATGAAAGATTTATCCCTTGGATCACCCCAAGTTCTTCCATCTTCTTGCTGGGAAAAAGAACCATGTTGTCAATCACTTGTTTTGCTTAGGAGCTGGTGACTTCTTCTCTTTCTTTTTTCCTTTCCCTTTAGCATCGGAGGGACCAACAAATGGAAAAACACTTGTATCGCCTATGTTCTTCCACAATCTCATGTTGTTGTCGTTTTTGAGAAAGCACAAATGCACGTTCAGTTACCTTTTGCTCTTGGTGTTACCTCTTGTATTCTTCTCATCTTCTTGTCTTTTTGTGGCTTAAAACAAATTAAGAAGGCATGTTCAATACATATAACAAGAAAACATAACTACAAAAATAAAAATCCAAAAAAAATATACTTGAAAATCAGGTTCATTTACGGATGGGAAATGTTCTTCTACGGTTGGATCGAAAATGTCTACGGCTGGCTTATCCAAGCACTGACCTATCCGTAAACCAAAAAAGAAGTTCAACCCAAACTCAAGGTCAGTTATGGCTAGGAATAACCATTTTTCTTTGGGTCGAGTTATTCTACGATTGGCTTTTCCAAGCTAGGACCTAGTCGTAAACTAGATAAAAATAATTTCTTTCTAAACTCAGGGTCACTTACGGCTAGAAAACTAAAGTTACGACTGGGTTTTCAAATTTTGTCCTAGGCCTTTTCTATATTGTTTACAGTTAGGAATGTTTAATTTCCTAACTGTAACAAAACACTTACAGTATTTACGGTTGGGAATTCATAACTTCCCAGCCATAGAAGGGAGAAATTAAATTTTACGGTTGGGAGTTCTGATGTATTTGTTGACAGTGGTAAGAAGGGGTTTGTTTCACGACTTGTGAAGATTTTGATTTTAGAATTAAGAATTAAAACTAAACTAGAAATAATAAAACTTAAATAAAAATTTGATTTCAAGATATAGAGAGTACTGAGGCTAAGATCCACTATTTACCAATTTTTAAAGTGATTTTAATTTAATTATCGTAACTATGCAAGTCACACATTCAATTTGATTCTAAAATCTTGCAAAAGTAGAATTTAGAAATAACAATTGTATATCGAAAGCATGGGACATCAAAAACCTAGGCTAAGCGTGTTCCATCAATAGAAATCACAATTTCTTAACAAAAATCAATAAATAAATTTTTAATCCAGAACAAATAATCATAAATAGAATTGCACAAATTAAATAAATAGAAAATACCACTTTTTCATTGGCAAAATAGCTTCCTCCGTCGCCCCAGGGATTAGGTTTAGCTCCTCATGTTGAAAACACGTTCAAAATTCATATTCATTGCTCAAAAGTGTTTACAAGATGAAAAAGGAGAAAAAAGGAAGAGAACAACAAGTTTGCAACGTTTATAGGCGTTACAGACTCACTGTTACAAAGCAAGTGTTTCAGAGATGAAGATAAACGTTGCAAAGATAAAGATAAACGTTACAAAGCTGAAGATAAACGTTGCAGTTGGGATGAAGAAACCACGATAAATTGGTCGAAGGAACCGTCGCCTATTCTCTGTTCTTCGTGTTCTTCAACAACAGAAAAATATTCTCCGCAACTTCTTGATTTCTCGCTCTGTAGCCTCTCTTCTCTCCCCAAACTCTTTATATGTGACTCCTATTTATACACATCAACAACCCAATCTCCAAATCTCTTCGACATATCTTTTTATTAACTCGGAAAATATTTTCTTTCTTTCTCGGTTTCTTGGTTCTGATTTCTTCTTTTAAGACAAAATCTTGATGATTTTGTTTCCTTCACATCTCTTGAGTTATCTCGAGTAGTATTTTCTTAGTATAGAAACTAGATCAAGTAAAATAGGAATGTGTACTCGGTTTCACGTGAAGAATATTTTCTCCCCGATTTTGGATAACTCGAAATTTTGTTGCTTGATTTGGACAATTCAAACCGTGTACAAACTTCTCTTAAAAGACAAGAATATAATTTTGTCTTTAATCCCTTAAACACGTTGATTCAATTATCACAGATGGAGAATAAGATTTTTCCACCAAATTGTTCTTTTGAATTTGAAGAAAGGGTGGGTGCCTTTATCCAACAACTGAGTGCCTTTAACACATTGGGTGCCTTTAGTAATTTTTCGAGCCGATTTTTCCCAAAAATGTTTATTTTTCAAAAACATCTACCTACACATAAAACAACACAATTAATACAAAAATGAGTTCTGACAATAAATAGAATTGAGACAAAACAGACACAAAAATGTGTCTATCAAGTTCATCTTTTCCCAGTCGTATATCTGTATTTACGGCTAGGAAATCCACATTCCTAACCGTAAGCAGTTACGAAACTTATTTTGAAACCCTAATTTTAAAGAATGTACCTTAGTTATTTATGGATAACTCGAAATTTTGTTGCTTGATTTGGACAATTCAAACCGTGTAAAAACTTCTCTTAAAAAGACAACAATATAATTTTGTCTTTAATCCCTTAAACACGCTGCTTCAATTATCACAGATGGAGAATAAGATTTTCCCGCCAAATTGTTCTTTTGAATTTTGAAGAAGGGGTGGGTGCCTTTATCCAACAACTGAGTTCCTTTAACACTTTAGGTTCCTTGAGCAATTTCTTGGGTGCCTTTAGTACTTTTTCGAGCCGATTTTTCCAAAAATGTTTATTTCTCAAAAACACCTACCTACACATAAAACAACATAATTAATACAAAAATGAGTTCTGACAATAAATAGAACTGAGACAAAACAGACATAAAAATGTGTCTATCAAGTACCCCCAAACTTATTATTTGCTAGTCCTTGAGCAAAACTAATCTAAAAATAAAAATCCTAACTCACTTTCGCAGGCATCGCGATTTCACTTAGCGTGTGCAACAAGCATTTGAACCCCTGGTGTCCCTAGTGAACGAGTTTTATCTCGTGAGGGTTTACAAGAGATATACCCACAAAACCTTTACTCCAAACTCTAGATACTTATGAACGATTGAGGATAGACACTAAACATGCTATTTAGTCGACTACAAAATTCTTTAGCTATAGGAGGAATTACCCTGTTTTGAATCCAGTAATTGTACACGAGCGTACTAAAATTCATATATAAGAAAACAGAACACTACTCAGAAAGTCGTACAATGGACCACAATACTCGGAATCTATCAAAGTTCAATCACAGGAATAGATTAGAAGATGGATATGGAAGTGATGAATGATGCATATGTTGACTAAGGTGAACGGTGTTTTCCAAAATATTAGTATAAAGTCCAGCTCGGATGCTCCTATTTTTATTATTATTATTTATATACATAATTTATCTTCTTTTTTTTTCATTTTTTTTTCACGACTACATGATTAGATCTTTTAAATCTAAGCGCATGCTCCTTTTCAGCAGATAACATGATAGTCCCCATGGATCCTGCATTCCACGCTTGCTTAGGCGACGGATATAGGAAGAACACACACATATTGCTATCAAAGTGTCAATTTTTTTTAAAATAATATAAACACAAAAATGTGTCTATCATATACCCCCAAACTTATTATTTGCTAGTCCCCAAGCAAATCTAATCTAGAAAATCCTAACTCACTGTCGTAGGTATCGCGATTGCACTTAGCGTGTGTAAGAAGCCTTTAAACCCCTAGGCGACCCTAGTGGACGAGTTTTTTCTCGTGAGGGTTTACAAGAGATATACCCACAAAACCTTTACTCCAAACTCTAGCTACTTGTGAATGATTGAGGATAGACACTAGACATACTATTTAGTTGGCTGCAAAATTCTTTTATTATGGGAGGAATTATCCTTTTTTGAGTCCAGTTGATGTCACATAAAAAAAAAGGAAAAAAAAAAA
>JAJJMC010022854.1:527123-544435 GCA_023531435.1 Papaver californicum
AAAAAAAAAAAAGGAAAAAAAATAAAAAGGAAAAAATAAAAACAAAAAATTATACAAAATAAAGTTGGTGCAAATTCAGGAAGTAAACAAACAAGCAATCACCAATTCATTCACTCCATAAATCATACCACAAAATAAAATAAAATTGCTCTTACCCTTATAATTGGAATGGAAGAGTTCAAATAACTCAACTAAGTATTTTCCCACTTCGAAAAACAGTACTAGTACCTCGTATTAACATTTGCAATTTATGATAACGAGCGTCCAACCTGTCCAATTCGTTCAATATATAAATCACAAGCAAAAATAACTCGCGAGTATTTTGCAGCAGACGAATGTTGTTGAGCTAGACGACCATGACCAACCTCAAAAGTACCTGAAACAAAATTCTAAGACACAAAACTAGTCAAAAAGAACTAAAAATCCTAAAGATAATATAAAAATATTGTACAAAATAAAAAATAAAAAAAAATTAAAAATTAAACTACGATTAGAAAATCAAAAATACTAATTACAATATTCCACAACCGCTCCCCGGTAGCGGCGCCAAAAATTGATAAGATTCTGAAATACCTATATATATAACCGCAATCGCACGGTGTCTAACTAGTAGACAACGGTAAATACGGGGTCAAACCTACAAGGAGCGGGAAAATAATGCAATCAATATTCCTAATAAACTAACCAGAAATGATATTTTTGGATTTTTAATAGGAATGAAATAATAAAATGAACTAATCGAAAATTATATAAGAATGGAGATTGTAACTAGGGTATCTGGTTTCCACTAATTTTCAATCATGTAAACTAAATTAATTTCCAAAATAATCTCATGCATTACTCTAGACTCTATTGAAACTAATCTCATGTCTCAGAAGATATCTCATTACAAATCATATTAAGATTGTTTCACCGAGGCAATTCCATTCGCTTCTAAGTTGATAGTTCTAAAGAATTATTTATCAATCGGAAAGCATATCCCATCAAATGTTACTAAGCATAGCATATCAATTTAAAAGCATAAATAATAAAATGAACAATCTAACCAATATATAGTTCAAATAATCCCATATCAATTTATAAGCATACACTGTCAAAGAACCTAATCCAACCACGACGCATATTGAATCAATTAAACCATTTGTGCAACAAATTACCAAATAAATATTGAATAAAATTATAAAACATTTAAATCATTATTTGAAATATTATTATAGAAAATTGACATATGAGTTTACATACTCAAATTAGTTCCCACCAAAAAGAGTGAAAAAATCAACAAGACATAGCTTTGGTTTTTTTAAAACCCATTAAAAAAAACTAACAAAGGTAGAGATAGAAAGATCTTAGCTCTGCCTCCAACCCAATTACTCTCTCCACCGTACCATTCCAGAACCACCGAAACTCTCCTCTCTCTGTTTTTCTCCAACAACCGTCAACTCCCCTCTCTTCTATTCTTTCTGTTTGCTTTTATAAACCTCAAAATTCAGTACTTCACCCTCTCTCTTCACACGTTCCTTTTCTTCCTTCTTCTATCCGAACTGGTCAATCACCTACTCCTCTCTATATTTTTCTCGTTTTTTATGCCTGTCCCCCTTTTCATCTTAGCGAATAGTTACCGACCAGAAAACTAAAAGAAGTGCTTCTTCCCTTCTTTTCTTTACGCCAAACAACCAACAAATGGGCTCTACACCTACACAACCTACTCTTTTCTCTTCAATTCACTTTCTCCTATTCACGTGCCCACTTTTTACTTGGTTCTCTTTTTGTTTTCCGTGCCAAACAGCCTACTCACTCACCTGTATGTAGGGCTGCACAAAAAACCGAAAAACCGACAAAACCGTACCGAACCGAACCAAAAAAGACCGAACCAAGCCGAACCGAATATCTAAATGGTGATGAATGGTTACGAAGAAAAAAAACCGATTAATTTTGGTTCGGTTTTGGTCCTACCCTAGAACCGAACCAAAAAAACCGAAAAAACCGATTAATAATAGCCATTGGATTCAAAGGGTTTTTAGCCGTTGATCTCTAACCCTAATATATAAAATGAAAAAACCTAGATTTGTTTCATTCTTTCTTCCTGCGCCTCTCTCCTAAATGGTTAAAAAAATGGTTACTACATAATGATAGCTAAAATCCTACCAAAATGTTTCGTACTCTGTTCATTTGTTAGTGCTTTCTGGGTGCTCGTACGGTAGTATAGATTTCCATTTCTCCGGTATACAGTCTGTTTTCCAAAGATGAAAGGATTAGTATAATCATATATAAGCTAACAAGCTGAAGCATTTGAAGTTTCAAACTACTACGTGATATGAGATGTACAGCGTAAAAAATTGAGACTGAACGTAGCCAAATATCAACTATTATTCATCCAGATTTTACCAATTAGTTGATGACATGGAAATGAATTTCTGCAAGTCCAACTTACTAGTAGTTAGATCTTACATTGTTTAATTTTAGTGTTCTCGTTTGGTTTATGTTTCTTCTAGTAAAGGTCTAGGAAAAAAATGGTAGAAATGGATTAGGAAGGAATAATGTGTGAACGGAACATGAGTTGGTTGTTTTATTAAAAAAAAAAATCTAAAAAAAAATCGGTTAAAACCGAAACCGAAACCGAAACCGAAAAAACCGAAACCGAGACGGTTAAAACCGAACCGAACCAAAAAGCTTAATGGTGACACTCGGTTTTCAAAACCGAAAAACCGAGACTCTCGGTTTTGGTAATGGTTAGGACAAAAACCGAACCGAACCGAGCCATGTGCAGCCCTACCTGTATGTCTAATCAAAAGAAAATGCCTTCACCTGACACCCACCTTCTTCTCAATTGGTGCCACGTAATCCATCTACTCCTCCTTATTTAATTCACCATCTACAAGACCGAAACTTGCCTCTCTGCATTTCACACATTTCTCAATTCAGTTTCTCGCCAGACTCTCTATCTGTCCACAGGTAACTCCTCCGTAATCAGCATTACCAACGAGGATGAATTACAAGAAATTTCGTCAATATAGCAATATTTATTCGTAACTTTGGATTTTATGTATACTACCTATAAAAGCATAAAAATAATAAAATTATCACAAAATCAAGTACTAGCAAATATAAATTGAATGATAAAAGTACATAAATTATACGCCAAAAATTGATGTGTTTGTTGACAGTGGTAAAAAGAGGTTTGTTTCAGAACTTGTGAAGATTTTGATTTTAGACTTAAGAATTAAAACTAAACTAGAAATAAAAAAACTTAAATGAAAAATTGATTTCAAGCATAGAGAGTACTTAGGATAAGACTCCACTATTTACCAATTTTTAAAGTGATTTTAATTCAATTATTGTAACTATGCAATTCACACATTCAATTTGATCCTAAAATATAGCAAAAGTAGAATTTAGAAATAACAATTGTATACCGAAAGCATGGGACATCAAAACCCTAGGCTAAGCATGTTCCATCAATGGAAATCACAATTGCTTAACAAAAATCATTAAATCAATTTTTAATCCAAGCAAATAATCATAAATAGAATTGCACAAATTAAATAAATAGAAAATACCACTTTTCATTGGAAAAATAGCTTCCTTATTTGCTCCAGGGATTAGTTTCATCTCCTCATGTTGAAAACACGCTCAAAATTCATATTCATTGCTCAAAAGTGTTTACAAGATGAAAAAAACAACGAGTTTGCAACGTTTATAGGCGTTACAGACTCACTGTTACAAAGCAAGTGTTTCAGAGCAAGATAAACGTTGTATAGATGAAGATAAACGTTGCAGTTGGGATGAAGAAACCATAATAGATTGGTTGAAGGAACGTCGCCTATTCTTTGTTCTTCGTGTTCTTCAGCAGAAGAAAAATATTCTTTGCAACTTCTTGATTTCTCGCTCTGTAACCTCTCTCCTCTCCCCAAACTTTTCATATGTGACTCATATTTATACACAGAAACACACCAACCTCCAAATCTCTTCAACAGATCTTTTTATAACTCGGAAAATATTTTCTTTCTTTCTCGGTTTCTTGGTTATGATTTCTTCTTTTAAGACAAAATCTTGATGATTTTGTTTCTTCACGTCTCTTGAGTTATCTCGAGTAGTATTTGCTTAGTATAAAAATTAGATCAAGTAAAATAGGAATGTGTACTCGGTTTCACGTGAAGAATATTTTCTCCCTAATTTTGGATAACTCGAAATTTTGTTGTTTGATTTGGACAATTCAAGCCGTGTACAAACTTCTCTTAAAAGACAAGAATATAATTTTATCTTTAATCCCTTAAACACGCTGATTCAATTATCACAGATGGAGAATAAGATTTTCCCACCAAATTGTTCTTTTGAATTTGAAGAAAGGGTGGGTGCCTTTATCCAACAACTGAGTGCCTTTAACACATTGGGTGCCTTTAGTAATTTTTCGAGCCGATTTTTCCCCAAAATATTTATTTCTCAAAAACATCTACCTACACATAAAACAACACAATTAGTACAAAAATGAGTTCTGACAATAAATAGAATTGAGAAAAAACAGACACAAAAATGTGTCTATCAAGTTCATCTTTTCCCAGTCGTATATCTGTATTTACGTCTAGGGAATCCACAATCCTAGCGTAAGCAGTTACGAAACTTATTTTAAGAACCTAATTTTAAATAATGTACCCTAATTAACCAATAAAATTGATAGAAAAAGGATGGGTTTTTCGATTCATACCTTAAACGAGCCATTTCTGGTGGATTAACAGGAGGTTCTTTTTCTTGTTCGCTGTTTGACTGATGCGGTGGCTCTTCGGGTGCAAAAAAACTTAAATCTTCTTTAATTGATTAATTTCTTCTTCTTTGTAAATTGGTTGTTTGCTTTGTTTACTTGGATCTCATGGTGTTTTATAGAAAAGAGATTAATCGTCGATGAAAGTTTTTTAGAATCACCGATGAATCGTCGAATGATAAACGAGAATGGAGAAGATGAAATGGAGAAGATGAAGAAGTTGCGGCTGGAGAAGAGAAGGAAAAGTGGAGGAGGAAGATGAAAAGTAAATTAGATTTAGTTTTTTTTTTTTTTTTTTGTATTAGACTTAGGGTAGTTATTAAGGGAGGATATTTTAGACCTTTGACATGGCTATTGAGTCACCCTATATCCCCATTTGGGACATGTTAATCCACTGCAGCCCTCATGAAAAAAAGTCTGCAACTTCTATAATAGGGTTCTTTTTAAAAGCAAGTGAATGAAAATTCTCTATGGCTAGTATGCAGTAGTTTAACCTAGTAGTTTATGTTATTATTTATAATCAATAAGATCTGATATTTTTTTTGTTAGTCAGTTTGATTTTAACCCATAATAGTAGGAAATTACTTGAACCATTTACATACAAATAATAAAAATAATTAAAATAAATAAATAATAATAATAATAATTAAATTAGGCGTTAAAATGGGTAGATCTTATAAAAAGTTTAAATGTGGAAGACGAACTATGGAAAAAAATCTAAAATACCCTTATATTTCCTGGGTAAATTGGGGCCTATGCGAATTATTTTGTCCCTACCAAATTTTGTGTCCACCCAAATTAGTAGATAGGGGGTGTCTATTTTTACGCGAAAATACTAAATTACCCTCTACAGAAACCTAAAATTACAAAGTAAAAGTAAAACAAATTACTAAAACTAATTACTCTAACCCATTTCTTATTTCCATCAACCGATTCTTCTTCTTCTTCTCTTCTTCTCTTTCCCCCTCTTCTTCTCCATTTCAAACCAAAACATCGTCAAAAAAGCGACGATTCAAAAACCGATTAATCGTTTGATTTTTCTATATAACGAAAATGGCAAGAAAAATGAAGCATCACAGTAAAGGAGAAACTCTACCTAGTGGAAGCAATCCAGGAATTGCACAAGCAATTAAATACAAACCAAAGAAAAATATGGTTACGGAGGAGGAAGACGAAGAAACTCTTAGCTCGATACATCAAATGTCTCGAATCAGGTACTTAAATTATATGTCCCATCACTCTAAATTAGGTTTCAATCATATGCCAAGACTCAAAAATTGAAAATTTTGATTTCTGGGTTTTCTGTGAAAATTTTGAACCCTGTGAAACCCAGAACCGTTCGATGTTCATGTCCACATCCAACGATTCTATTTTGAATCGTTTGATGTTCATGCCCCCGTCGAACGATTCCACTGTAATTGAAAAATCATGAATATCGACCCAGAATCGTTTTATATGGACATTAACATCTAACGATTCTAGGTCAGTTACAGCTGAACATTTATGTAAATCGTTGGATGTGGACACCACTATCTAATGATTCAGAGTGGAGAAGAAAACCAGTGTGTCTGTTGGTTCTTCAGCCTAGAATCGTTGGATATGAACACTAACATAGAACGATTTTGAACTCTATCAGAATCGTTGTATGTGGACTGATAGACACATTTTAGTGTCTAAATTGCACCTTAATTTCTAGTGAGTTAGTATTCGATTTTGTGTCTATTACGTGTTTTTATGTTTTTGTAGGTACATTAGAAGAATAAAGATTTGTGGAAAAATTGGCTCAAAAAGTGTTAAAGGCACCCGGGAAAATGGATCAAGGCACCCACACTTTGGATTGGGGCACCCTTGGATCGGGTTGAGCTGGATCGGGTCAACCCAGCGAGTCGAATCGGCGAGTCAACCCAGCGATCCAGCGAGTCAACTCGGCCGAGTCGCTGGTTAACTCATCGGGAAGTCCTGTTGCAAACAGGAAAAGGATTTGGTTGCGATTTTTGGGTTGTTTTCGGCAATTAAAGATGACCCATTGTGATTAGAGTTGGAAGAAATCAAAAGACAGTGAAAAATCCCGTGAAATCAGCTCGGGAAACCCAATTTTGGCCGGAATCAGGACTCGGTTCCTGTTTGAGTTTGATTTGAAGATTGGAGTGATTTGAGAGAGTTCTATTAGGTTTAGAACTCTCTCTAGGGTTTGTTAAGCCTATAAATACCAAGAGATTCGAAGAAAAGGAGAAGAAAAACGAGAGAGATCGATTCAGAGCAATTCCGGTGGAGTTCCGGCATCGCCGGTCACCTGCTGGTGCATCGCCGGCACTGTTCTTCATCAGCCATCACCGAAGAAGACGACTAAGCAACGTCTGTATCTGTTGCATATCCAGTGTTACAGCTCTGCTCCTGTTGCCTTAGACTTTGAATACTCCTGTTGCTTAAAGCTTTCTGTTACAGCTGAACCCTGTTCTGTAACATTTATAAACATCTCTGTTCAGCAGTTACACCATTATTTCACTTTGTAATTGATATTTTGAGCAATGAAGAGATCTTTTGAGCAAGTTTTCTTCACCATGGGCTAAGTTTATTTACAGGGATGATGGATGAGGTTTTTCTCTCAATTTTATGTGGTAAGTCTATTTTTAATTAATTAATTATAATTCTTTACTTATTAAAATTGCATAGTTTCGTAATAGAAAAACGGTTTTCTTTCAGTAGTGGTGTTTTTGTTTGATGAGTCATGCTGGGTTGACAACCTCTGATGTCCCATGCTTATGATTTACCTCTACTTGTTTGCATAAAACCTTTGTTGGCAATATTTGAGCTTAATTTATTTAAAAGAATTACCCGATTAATCACATAAATTGTTAGAAATAACTGATTCCTGATTCCTGGTTTTCCCCATATTTTCTAAAAATCATCTCTAGTTTATTTTCCTGATTTTTATTAGTTTAGATTTAGTCTATTATTTTCTAAGATCATTACCTTCACAAGTTCGAGAAACGATCACCTTATTTACCACTTTCAAAATTACATCATGGACATCCATATCTAATGATTTTCTGGATCGAAAAAACCCCCAATGTTTCTGTTGGTTTTTTAGCCTAGAATCGTTGGATATGAACACTAACATCAAACGATTTTTTAGTCTATAATACTAGGACTCGTTGGATGTGGATGTATCGTGGTGGCCGATTCTACTATTGGAATTCCTAAATTCACTTGAATTTGATTGTTGATTATCATATGTTTTCGTACTCTTTAGGGATAAGGGCAAGGGAAAGGTACCGAAAAAGAGAGCGAATAAAAAACATGATCTTGATTCTCCTCAGAGCTTGGGACCTCGTCGGAAGGAGAGTAAGAACTTGGCAGCTAACAACCGTAGGGGTTCGGTGGGCAAAGCTAAAACGGTCTCCATTAATGAATCACCTGAAGTGGAGCACCAAGGAGAAGAAGATTCTTCGTCTTCTGATAGAGCTCAAGGTGAAGAGGAAAGTGATAAGGAAGATAGTAAGAGCAGTGACGGAGGAGAACCACCAGCACCACCACAACAACCACAAGAACAACAAGGAGATAAAGGTGTACCACCGCTAGGAAAGAAGAAGAAAGGAGCATACAAGCCAAATTCTGAGATAATGTTATACAACCGCCCGGATGAGGCCATTCCTGGGTTACCGGGCGACCGATGTGAGTTGCTATGAGGGTATCAAAACAATTGGGCTGCTATGGTCTTTGCAACCATGGTAAGTATCTCCTCTTTATGTTGTATATCGTCTACTTTTTTATTTAAGCTATCATGCACTTTATAATTTGTCGTGGTATGTTATTTAGGTTCACAGCGATGCCGTGCGTCTTCTAAAACACCAATCGTCAATCAGAAAAATGGTGTTATGGCCGCTGGATGGAGAAGCACCCGAAGTAAAAAGTATCGTCGAAGAAATGTGGTTGATGTATGGAGTCAACAACTCCGTGGTTTGGTATGACAAGCCCCTTGTTTCTGCTTTCCTCGAGAGACATTACGAGGAAACGAATACTTTTCTTCTTCCGTTTGGGGAAATGACAATAACCCCAAACGATGTGCAGTTGATCACGGGTCTCAACGTTGAATGTAAAGTCGTGAGGGGGCCCAACTACGTGAATGAGGTTAGTTGGGAGGACATCTACAAGTTCACCTCTAAGGTGTTTGGTTGGGATACGGACAAGTCCACGAGGGAGATGACGGTGGTGAAAGATAAAAAGCAGAGAATATTCCATCCCAGCCACCTTAGGGAAGAGTTCTCGGTAAAAAAGGATCTTCATGCAAGAGGTGAGATGATCCTGCATCATATCACTGCTACTGCCACCGCATATATACTCTACATCTTGGGATCTGTTATCTTCCCCAACGTTTCCCGTTCTCGGGTGAACGCCAACTACATCCAGTTAGTGGAACCATTGGAGCGAGTCCACGAGTACTCTTGAGGTACTGCTTGCCTTGCATACTTGTTTAATAAGACGAGAAAGTGTACCAAGGTAGAAAGAACCCAAGTCGGAGGGAATGTGGCTCTTCTCCAGGTGTGGATATACTTGCACTTCTCAGAGTTTGCTAAGAGGGTCGGTGTACAAGGGCATTGTGAAGGTGATTATTTTGGAAGCGAATACTCCTACAACGGCAAGGGCCAGAGTCAGGAGTAGGATCTCCTTGAGCTGAGGCGGCAGATGGACAACTTGACGACGACGACGGATGTTGTCTTTAACCCTTATAAGAAAGCATTTGCGGATAGAACGTTAGTTGGGTTCCCGGAACAATGTTACTATGGACCTCTGTTTCACCCCAGAGGCTATATAATGTACAACCCCATAAGAGTGGCGAGGCAATGTGGTGTTGTGCAAGAAATCCATTTTAATACAAAATACAAAATTGATATGCGTAAATGTAAGTCCCTTGATAACGACATTGTGGTTGTTCACGATTCGTTACCATCATCCAGTGATTGGGAGAAAAGGGCGTATGCCATTTTTGACTTGGGTAAGGATACCAACTCAGGTGCCGAAGCATCTCCGGAATACATGTCGTGGTACTGCAACGTTTCTCACACTCGTGTGATACGAATAGATGAGAGGCCCTTGATCAAGGATCGGGATAAAGCTCTCGATGTTCTGGTACGTGTTGTGGTCTCTTATGGTATGATACGAGGGTTTAACATGAACTACAATTTACGAATTTAGTTGTTTGTAAAATTATTGTGTATGCTAAGATGCGACAAAAGAACTACAATTTGGGCCGAAAGTATCATTGAAACTCTGGATGTTTTTTCTTCCACAATCGTTCGACGTGGATAAACCTATCCAACGATTCTGAACAGAAAAACCAAAACTTTTCCAAGTATTCAGAATTGGTTGATGTCAGCGTTCATATCGAACGATTCTAGGAAGAGAAAAAAACCAAACTCTCTGTTGTTTTTTTGGCCTAGAATCGTTCGATGTGGGCATCCACAGCTAACGATTCTAGGCAGAAAAAAAACCTAACATTTTGTTATTTTTTTAGGCTAGAATCGTTCGATGTGGGCATCCACATATAACAATTCTAGGCGGAGAAAAAAACAAACTTTCTGTTGGTTTTTTAGCCTAGAATCGTTCGATGTGGACAACCATATCGAACGATTCTAAGAAGAGAAAATGCCAATTTTTCATGTTGTTTTTAGCTTAAAATCGTTCGATGTGGACCTATGTATAGAACGATTCTATCAAGCCTAGTTTTTGACATTTTCCATAACCCAAGAATCGTTCGATATGGTCTTACATATCAAATGATTCATACAGAATATTTCACATAAATTTAGAGTTTTTCGAAAAAAATATCCATTGGGTCTAGCTCTATATAAGAAGGACCTTTATCCCTGACCAACTTGCCCCAAACTTACGCCTTTTATGCACTCCCACTTCATCCACTACTCAAATAGAGCCGGGGAAATGGATTGAGAACCGGATGAAGATTTGGAGTTCGTCAAGTCATTCATTCTCGTCTTCCGCGAACGCCCGTTCAAAATTTATTCGATGTTTTGGAAGAGAGTCAAAGAATTATTCTATGACCGCGCCGGGAACCCTAACCATCGCAAATGGAGAGACCTAGCTTTTAGATTCTACCATATCAAAAACGAAATGCGAGAGTTCCGTAAAATTAGAAGAATGGTTCACGAGTATCATCCCCAAGCTTCTAATAGATAAAAAGTGAGTAGTTCAGCATGTTTATCCCTCTCTCATCGTTTGATGTTTGCATACTAATGTGTAATCGATTTAATTTCAGGACGAACGATTCCATATCTTATGGCGAATTCAAAACGAGGAAATAATGTTCATGCACGCGAGGGAATACGTCGTGTGGAACCAACGTGCTCGGAGGTTCATTAACGATGTATTAATGTGCGAGCTTCAAGAATACGCGTACTAGATTATGGAACGCAATGCGATAATATCCTAAACTATGTAATACAATGCGCTAATTTCCTAAACTATGAATGAAATTTGTTTTTTATGAAAGTGTATCAGAATCGTTTGGTAATAATACCCACATCCAACGATTATAAGAATCGTTTTTTTTAAGGAAACATCCACCGATTATGGTTTTCTTCGTGATTGAAGAACACCAACCCAGAATCGGCATACGTTATCCTTCGTATCCACCGATTCTGGATTGATTAACTTAAAAAAAATTAAAATTTCTGAGATTTTTGTAAGTTTTGATGATTACTTAACACTAGTTGATTTCACAACTAACACGATAAAACAACTATTAATCGAATTAATAAACACTAATTAACCACGGGGTAAATTAGGCATTGAAATAAATAGTTGGATAAGAGATTTTGACATTTGCTTTATGATGACCCTATTTTATCTTTTAGTGGTAAAACCAAAATAATTCGCGTAGGCCTCAATTTAACCAGGTTTTATTTGGTCTTAAATACAATATTATCTGAAAAAATAAGTAAACACTGGCCTTGATGGGGCATTGCAGTCCAAAATAGTACACTGTCCACTTCTGCTACAGTTTTAAGACGTCACAAAACACATAGCTACGATCACAAGGCAATACGTACGATTCGTTTATTAGCCAGATTGCTCCAAATCAAACTTTCATGGATGGATTTTCAACCACCGTTAGCAGATGTCTTTACCAATTTGTCGGTCTGGAACTCAGGTCATCGACATCACCATTGTTTTGCTATTAGGTCATCGGTGTCACAACTCAATGACTTTACCATTGTATTACAATATTATTGGCCCAAAAATTATTTCATTTTAGGAACCGTTTTAATCAAACAGTTCATTGAAGCTTGAGCTGCTTGATCGGACTCGGTTAGCTTAGAATTTTTTGGGAGAGAGAATGATTTGGAATCTTGAATGGTTATACTCCAAAAGAAATTATTTTCTAAATATTTCTTTGTGTAAATATTAAATAGAAAAATATAATACGGATAATATTTTAAGCATCTCGTCTCATACTCCTTCAAGGCGTGCTTCAAGGGACAATTAGATTGACAGAGCAGCAGTCTTACGTTTATTTCCCAAACACTCCCTTGGAATATATTCGCGCCACCCCTTTTAATTTCCCCTTTTGCTTCCTAGGGTTTTATCTTTCTCCCTTTGGATTCCTTTAGCAGCGAGAAAAAAAAGGGAGATTTTTAAAAATCATTACAACAAATTCATGGCGTTTGAATCCTCTCCCGAAACTGAGAAGTTTCTATGTGAACGATTACTAGATCAAAACCAACCAATTTCTGAGCGTTTTAGAGCTCTCTTCTCTCTTCGCAATCTCCGTGGCCCTGGACCTCGTCAAGCACTTGTTCTAGGTAAACAAAAATCATTGATTTTTGAATTCTATCGTAACTTTATTACTACTGATTCTTGTATTTATTCATTACTTAGAATCAACAAAACCATAATCTATATATATATGTTTGTAGTTCTCTGTTAACTAGATGCTCATAATGGGTTTTGTTTAAGAACATATTAACATCCCCATTTAGAACAAAGCTTACCTCTCTTTTACAATGTCTTACATTTGAAGGTTATAATTTATCATATCTTTACCTGCTAAGATGTTTAGTAACAGCTGATGGCATAAAAGGGGCTCAGTACAATGAATACTAACCTGCCACCATAACATAAATATTTGCAATCCCATTCCTGCAGTCCCTTTGCAGTAAGCTTGATAACTGGATCCCATATACTCTTTGCCCTATAAGATGCTCCAGCAGGGATACTGATGCCCAGAAATTTGATGGGTAACTCTTCTTCGGACCAACCCATTGAGTTAATATGAACCACTGTGTTTTATACGGTTTCACCAATTGCAATTGCCGAGCTCTTGGTATGGTTAATGCTCAAGCCTGAAGCAAGTTGAAAGCAAATAAGTAAGGCTCTTATGTACTGTACATGACTAGACGCGTCAGTTGAAAAGAATGCAGTATCATCTGCGAATAAAAGATGAGATATACTAGTTCCTTTAGGTTTACTTTGAACCCTTTCAACCCCTTGAACCCCAAATCTTGTCTTCTATTTCATATTCAATGGTCCTAATAGGAAGAGACGTTTTTGGTAATTTGTGTCCACTATGCTTGAGTGCCAACTGAGGTACCTTTAACAGTTAAAGTCTGTTGGTTACATTACAGAAGTATAATCAGGATGTCGTATGCTGGTTAAGTGTGTTATTGTGGTTTTATTCAGTTTTAGTAAATTGGGTGTAGATTGTTAGTTTTTGCTGGAATGCTAGTTTCAGCATACATGTCTGAGAAATTGGTTGGAGGCTAGATGTAGCATGATATATTGATTTTGATTGAATTTTTTTATGCTGGTCTTACAGCTACGAGAGATTCTTCAGATTTACTTGCTCATGAAGCAGCATTTGCGCTTGGTCAAATTCAAGATGCAGAAGCAGTTCCTGCTTTAAAGGAGGTTCTTGAGGATTTTTCTTTGCATCCCATTGTTCGTCACGAGGTACTTTTTTTCTTCTTATTTTTTTGATTTTGTAGGTCGGTTATGTGAACTGTTTGGGTTATTGCTGATTATGTATGTCTTTCCTGTTTTTCCCCCATTTTTACTAGGCGGCAGAAGCACTTGGAGCAATTGGCGTAGAGGCTAATATACCGCTTTTGGAAAAGAGCTTGAGGTCAGATCCTGCTCCTGAAGTGCGAGAAACATGTGAACTGGCTCTTAGCCGAATTGAGGAACAGAAGCACACTAATCTGAATGACAAAACATCCGATGAACCAGCATCACCTTTTCTGTCAGTTGATCCTGCGGCACCGGCTTCATCTAGTTCATCTGTAGATCAACTAAGGTTTATACAACTAATACAACAGACATCTATTTTTCTTTCTATATATTTTGGTATTAGTTCATTAAATGGTGTGTCTTTTCTATTTAAGGGAAGTTCTTCTTAATGAAGAGAGAAGTATGTATGAGCGATATGCAGCTCTTTTTGCACTTCGAAACCATGGAGGAGAAGGAGCTGTCACTGCTATAATTGATTCTTTGGGTGCTGGGAGTGCTCTCCTGCGGCATGAGGTATTTGAATTTTCTGAACTCGTCGCCGATTGGTCTATACGGTACTATAAACCATGTGTCTGTTTTATTTATTTATTTTCTGTCAGTTTCTAACCAGATTTGTATTTGTCCGTACGTAAAATTATGATATAAACTTCCCCATACCGTTGCTTGTTTCTTCTAATTTGTAAATATGCAGAAAACCGAAAAATGGTGAGATGGTACACCTAGATAATGTTGAGTGATGCACTTTGCTCCAACTATAGCATACTCTATACAAGTGAACTGTAGTTGTTGTGGATGTAATTGGCATCTTTAAGGTCACTGGCGTGATATTTATTTCCCAATTTTTAGTCACTCTGAAAAATTAACATACATACCAATTACAGGTTGCATATGTATTAGGTCAACTTCAAAATAAAGCTGCTTGTGATGCTCTTGCTGAAATACTTAAGGATGTTAATGAGCATCCGATGGTCAGACATGAAGCTGCTGAAGCACTTGGTTCCATTGCAGGTAAAATCTGAAAAGCTTAATAACATTTATTGAGAGGATATTAATTCGGCGCTTGTTGTATGTGGTATATACATTTTCTTTGTTACATGGATCTCTACTTTTCTTGCCATTGTATATAATTTTTCTGTTGGTTGTACTGTTGATGCGTTCTTATTTGCTAAATCTCTGATTCTCATTTATTGTCATTTCTTTTTCCTGTTTGTTGTTTCGCACATCCACTTTTAGATAATCGAAGTGTAGAGCTTCTGGAAAAGTTTGTGAAGGATCCCGAGCCTCTTGTTTCTCAAAGCTGTGAAGTTGCTCTCAGCATGCTGGAGTTTGAAAGATCTGGGAAGTCCTTTGAGGTATTTGTGCTAAATCAAAAACTGAATAAAAATGTTTCAAACCATGATTACCTGTTTTGATGAAAGATAGGACTAAAACATAATTTTTCCCCAATGTAGTATCTCTTCATGAAGGTACCTCAGGTGGATGTCGTGTAGTGTCAAAAAAAAGTTAAGCTATTGCTTCATTTCTCTTAGATGGATACTTACCGATAGAGAACAGAAGGTAATTGAATAGTCTCCATTGATACTGGGTTCCATAAAAAAAATCCCCATGATTGAAATTCAAGGCTGGTCTATTATCATCTTCGTCGTCACAGACATTGACACACCAACCTTGGTTGGCTCGATTTCTGCCAAAAAGACTTCCTGCTCAGCTTTGATATGAATTTGTTGGCAGCTATATTATTGGGATCATCACATATATTGTAAAAAGTTTGAAACTTTCCATCTTTTCCATGTGGGAAAACAAGCTGAGGTGCTACCTTTGGTTTTGGAGGGGACTTGCGTCCACTTCTTCTTTAATCTGATAACTCTGTTTTTCCCATGGGGGCTCAACACATAAGGGAAAGTGAAATTGAATACCTAAGTTATGAACGAAGTATTGATGGGGAAATTGTGATTATTCCTTATCCCTCTATGACATGGAATGACTGAATTGCCCTTTTGAACTTCTTGGAATTAGAAACTGATACAAATTAGGAGTATCGTTTGTTTGTTTTTTCTCGAACTGGAAATTAAAACACCACCTTTTTTTAGAATAAAAAATAGTGATTTTCTGGTACATCTGTACCTCCAACTCCATTAGGGAGGGCAAGGTAGCACCTTGGCTTGTTCAAATCATTGCTAAATGCTTTTTTTTTTAGTAGTTGTATCCATTTAAATGCATGTAAAGTTTGTACTTCACTTTAGATAGGCTAATTAGAAATAGTAATGTCTAGCAACAGAAAATTATTTTTCGCAGCCAGAGTTTTATTTTTATGGAAGCCAATCCTTTGACAAGATTTGGATTCTAATACTTACTTTGATGAAATGAATGAAATTTCCTTCATTCTTTATAATTTGGTTCTGAATAATTCTCTCTCTGAGAATTGATGGAACCCGAATGCCCATTATTTCTTGTAGTCTTTTAGTTGCTGCAGTGGTTCTTGATCTATAAAGTTCTTCAGTTTCACCCAAGCACTTTTTTATGTGCTATGTTTATTTGATATAGTAACTAGAATCAGAGAAATACTAAAACATGCCGTATCGGAATGCTCGAGTATCTAGATAAGTCATCGGTTATTTACTCCGATCAAAGCTTCCTATATCCTAAAAAATCCAATTTCCAAAAATGATTTTAGTCAAAGTAAGAGGGGTACAAAAATAAAAATAAAACTGTACTGAATAGGTTACCCAGAAGAAATTCATCGAGATACCAGCTTTAGTAGATGCCAAAACACTTTTATTCCTACCACATTACAATTTGGAATGTCCAATTAAAAACATACATATATTTTTCAGAGATCTCCGTAGCTAGCATTTTAATATATTTTTCCCACTTTGGTTGTACTTTTCCTTATTCCTTTCCGATCAATAAAATAACAATCCCAAACTTAAACAATAAAAAAACAAAATCTAGAAGTGAACTTCACAAGAAGAATTTGGTAGAATCATACATAAACACCCAACACACTAATTCAAGTAACAACCATCACTTGAATTATCTAATGAGCTCCATATCCACCACCAGCACCACCATGTGCACCACCACCATGTGCAGCACCATATCCGCCACCAGCGGCTGCTGCTCCTCCCTCGTGGTGTGCTGCTGCGAGTCTCTTCTTCTTGACAAAACAGAAAGCACCAAGGGCAAGGAATAGCAAGAAAGCTCCACCTAATGATACACATACAGCAATGACTGTTGTATGATTTTTTCCCGGTGGTGAAGGTGTGATAACTGGAGGAGGACCTGTTATTACATTGAAACCAGGTGATGGAGCTGGGACACCATAAACTACTGGTGGTGTTGAGTAATAACCAGGTGGTGATGCGCCCGGTGTGTATGACCCACCTGGTGGTTTTACTGATGGATATGGTGGCTTCACGTACCCACCTGGTGGTTTTGAAAATGGAGTTGGTGGTTTTACCGATGGATATGGTGGCTTAACATACCCACCAGGTGGTTTCGCAACAGGAGTAGGAGGTACAGGAGTGTATGA